>APFE031715587.1:17021-63534 GCA_000404065.3 Pinus taeda | reverse complement strand
AAATGGGATAGAAATTCCAAACACATTGATTGACTTAGGGGCTGCTATCAACATTATGAGTAGACAGACTATGGAACAGCTTAAACTTCCTAATATTCTTTTTACACCTACTTTACTGCAACTTGCAGATAGATGAATAATCAAACCAGGCAGTGTATTAGAAGATATTTTAGTCTCCTTAGATTCTTGGGAATATCCAATAGATTTCATGATTTTGACTCCCAAGAGTAATCTAGGAGGGCATCCACTTATCTTAGGAAGACCTTGGCTAGCCACAACTGATGCTTTCATTAGTTGTAGATCTGGAGATATGTACATTTCTGATGGTAATTCAACAAATAAATTCAATTTGTATCCTCCAGCAAAATCAATTACAGAAGTAGGATACAATGTATGGGTCGATGATGAGGACACTATACAACCTGTCTTTACCATTTCTGAAATCAGTGAGGATAGTCAAATTCTGAACACATTATAAAATTTTGAGACATCTTCGGAATATGACCCCACACAATTTCAGTTAGATTCTGACATTGAATATTTATCATCAAGACAAATGTCTCTTTACTCTATGGAAGATTTTGGTAGCTCTACCATTGAGATTTCTCCAGGTAAAACATTGAATATCAACAAGAATTTGGAAAAGTCACAGCAGGAAGAACTAACCAAAATTTTGCAAAAACATTCTACTGCATGTGCATGGGATTATACTGATATGAAAGGTATTGATCCTAAGACTTGCATCCATCATATCTATATTGAGGAAAATAATAGACCAATCAGGCAACCTCAAAGAAGGATGAATCCAAATCTTAGGGAGATAGTGAAAGAAGAGCTCCAAAAACTACTCAATGTAAACTTCATTTATCCAATTTCAGATAACCGATGGGTTTCTCCATTGGTTATAGTACCTAAAAAGAATGGTAAATGGAGGGTATGCATTGATTACAAGGAATTGAATAAACCAACCTTGAAGGATCACTTTACTTTTCCTTTTATTGATCAAGTATTAGATACATTAGCAGGTAAAAAGTACTTTTCATTTCTGGATGGTTTTAGTGGTTATAATCAAATTCAGGTAGCACCTGAAGATCAAGATAAGACCACCTTTACCTATCCATGGGGAACTTTTGCCTATCTAGTGCTTCCTTTTGGATTATGTAATGCACCGCAACATTCCAAAGAGTGGTACTAGGAATTTTTTTTGATCTAATCCATGATTGTGTAGAGGTTTATATGGACGATTTTACAGTTTATGGTGACTCATTTGAAGAAGCATTAGAAAATTTGGAAAAAGTACTTGTAAGATGTAAAGAAACAAACCTTTCATTAAGACATGAAAAATGCTTTATGATGTTTACCGAAGGTATTTTTTTAGGACATCATATTTCAGGGAATGGGATTAAAGTTGATAGATCAAAAGTTGAAGTCATCTCCAAGTTGCCTATTCCAAATTGTCAAAGAGATGTTAGAAGTTTTCTAGGATTTACTGGATACTATAGAATATTTATAGAAAACTTCACTAAAATAGCATCTCCACTCTTCAAACTTCTTACAAAATACTGTGAATTCAAATGGGATCCTGATTGTCAATCAACATTTGAAACTTTGAAAACAAGAATATCTAAAGCGCTTATCTTGAGAGGACCAAATTGGAAACTCCCTTTACATATTTCTACAGATGCTTCAGATACAGCTCTAGGGGTTGTGTTGGGTCAAAAAGATTTAGTCCCTTATGCCATTTACTATACTAGTAAAAATTTGACTCCCACTGAGTTGAACTATACTATAACTAAAAAAGAGTTCTTAGCTGTTGTTCATGCAATCAATAAGTTCAGACATTATATAACAGGCTATGAACTTTTATTCATACTGATCATTCCACAATTAGATATCTAATGAACAAACTTGTTACTAATGGTAGAGTTACAAGATGGCTCTTACTTTTACATGAATTCAATATTACTACGTTGGATAGACCAGGGAAACAAAATACAGTAGCTGATTTATTGTCTAGGATTTAGAATACTAAAGAAGATTATCTTATAGAGGATACGTTTCCTAATGAATATTTGTTTGCAGTAACTACTAAGACCCCTTTGTATGCAAATATTGCTAACTATATGGTTACAGGGAAACTACCTCCACATTTATTTCCTAGTGAAAGAAGAAAGATTATTCAGGAGAGTTCAAAATATTCATGGATTTCTAACGAGTTGTTTAAAACAGGGCCAGATCTTGTGATCAGAAGATGTGTTAGGGAAGATGAAGTGCCTGATATTCTCAATGCATGTCATGATCAACCATGCGGCAGACACTTTGCTGACAAAAGGATAGCCTATAAAATCCTCTCTTTAGGATATTATTGGCCTTCCCTCTTTAAAGATGCAAGTCAATATGTCAAAAGGTACGATAGCTGCCAAAGAGTAGGGAAACCTACCCTTTCAAATGAAATGCCATTGCAATCACAGGTACTCATCGAACCCTTTGAAAAATGGGCTTTAGATTTCAATGGGCCTATTAATTCGCCATCTAAGAAAAAGAAGTATATATTGGTATGTACTGATTATGTCACTAAATGGGTAGAAGCCAAAGCATTATTTTCTACTACTGAAAATTCAGTTATTACTTTTCTTTATGAGGATATTTTTACTTGCTTTGGTGTTCCAAGAGAAATTGTGATAGATCAGGGAATTCAATTCACATCCAAGTTGGTGGAGAAGCTGGTGGAAGAATACAAAATCAAGCACAGAAGATCTACTCCTTACCATCCACAAGAAAATGGTCAAGTGGAGTCTACAAACAAAGTTCTCAAAAGTATCATCACCAAAACTATTCATCTACACAGAAGAGATTGGGTAGAAAGGCTTCCTGAAGCCTTGTGGGCCTACAAAACTACATGGAGAAATACAACAGGACATTCTCCCTATGAACTTGTTTATGGGAAAGAAGTCCTACTCCCCATTGAGTTCCAATTCAAAACCTTCAAGATGGCATTTCAGTTGGGGATGGATCTATCAGAAGCCCAAAAGCATAGAATGGAGCAGTTGAATGAGCTAGATGAGATCAGACAAGAAGCAATCCTAAGAATTGATCTAGTTCAATATCAAAGAGCTAAGCGGCATGACAAATACATCAAAGAGAAAAAGTTTCAAGAAGGAGACTGGGCATTGCTATTTGATTCCAAGTTTAAAGACTTCAAAGGGAAATTTCAGACTCATTGGCTTGGGCCATATGAGATTGATAAAGTCTTTAGAAATGGAGCGGTAAGAATCAAAACCATTGATAAATTTCAAACTCCTCTTATTGTGAATGGTCACCGATTAAAGATCTATCATAAGCCACTCTCAAAAGAGGAATTTTCTAAAACCTTTCAAGATAATTCTGCAATAAGGTTGGTGAAGAAGAATCCTTCTTCTCCACCAGCCTAGCCTTTGTTCTTCTCTATTCTAAAAAAAATATATATATATATATAAGCCTGAAAACCAATCACTAATTGGCAATCTTATATAGAAAATACATGGCGAAAATCAGGAACTCCTTATGCCATATATTTTCCAAAAAAAAAATCTTGTATTTCTCATTTTCATTCCACTCCACTTCATTTTCATTCCACTCCACTTCATTTCATTCCACTCCATTTCATTCATCTCGTTTCATTCCACCAATAGAAGTTTTTATGACCATTTTCATTCATTCAGTCATCATTCATCCATCTCATTTAGTCATATGATCATTCAATCAGTTTCCGTAGCTGAATCCAGTTTCCGTAGCTGCAAACTGATTCCGTAGCTAGTTGTGTTTTCACAGCTAGCACCCTGTCATTCAACATTGGCAGTTAGATAATAGGAAAAAACAATAAAAATCAAATGCAGGTATGACCAAGGACATATTATGAAGACATGGGGCACCTAAAGGCATCAACAAGGGGCAGTTGATCAAAGGTTATGGACAACAAGTGGCAAAAATTCCAAGGTATGAGTAGAAATTTATTTCAAATGGCATTTAAAGCACATTTTTGCATAGTTATTAAATCACAATCTCCACTATATGCAATGATTGACATGATAGCCTCCATAACCATTCCACAACATTCCTCCACAAACCATGCATTCATTTTTCCAACGGCCTCATGATTAATCCTCGGATTTAACTCGTGTTTGGATGCATTTTCACACTCCATCTACAATTATGGGACGTGACCGATTTGATTATGGATCTCCTCCACCGCATAAGTTCCACAGCCATTTCATGAATGTGTTTATGCCTACTCTGCCAGGTTCACTTCACTCTCCTACTATTTTGTTGAAGCCACAGCTACATTACCACCTCATTCACATAAGTCTCCACTCTATTCCGTGAATTCATCTCGACTGCCTGTCCTCTGTTTTTCGCTTACAGTCATTGGTTTTCCCCATAAACCCTGTTCACTCCCACTAATCCAGCCGTCTCACCTCTGCTAAACCCTTCACACATAGACAAATTTTAAAGAACAGAAGGAAAGAATGGGTTTCTTGTTGAGGGCAGAACCGAAAGGGCCCAAGTTTATGGAGGGGTACCCGCAAGTAAAGAACATATTGAAAAAGGCACAATGGCTTCGATTTATTCAAAATTTCAGAGGCTATAATAAGGAGATTACAAAAGCCTTTGCGAGGTCTTTTAATAGCCTGGAGGTGGAAATTGGGGACCTTAAGTTTACAGTTACCAAGGCATCCATAGCAGCTACTACAGAACTTCCTCAAGAGGGAGAACGATGGTTCAAGAACAAGAGCTTTGACAAGAAGGCTTGGAGGGTTATCCTACACAATCTAGGTGTGGATGTAACTATATTTAAATGAGGAATTCCTGCTCATGCTTTAGAAGAGAAGTGGGCCAGTTTACTATTGATTATTCAAAAGTTCATTACGTGTGAAGGCCGTTTTAGAGCAATGTATATGTATCATACCCGACTGTTGATGAACTTCTTAGAGAATCAAACACTAAATCTGCCTTACTTTTTATTGTTGAGCTTGAAAAAGATGTGCACAACCGTCCAAAAGAATATAGAGGACATATAACCCCACTTGTATCATCACAGGCTAGTGAAAATTTTAATTGAAGACCAATTGAAGAAAAAGAGGGATACCTGGGAATGGTTTTTAGTGAGAAATTACTTTCAAGATCCACCTAAAATGCCTGAGAGTAGTACAGTAAGGAAGAGTAGAAAAAGGGAAACTAGAGTAAGAATTCAAGACCCTCCTATTAGCAGAACCAAAGAAGTTAATCAAGAAAAGAAGCGAGAAAGAACCAAGGATAAAAAAGCAAAGAAAATTGAAAGGAAAAAGAAACATAGAGGATGTCTACCAATCACCAGAACCTTCCTTAGAAGAGGACCACCAAACACTGTCTGAATGGCTAACTCACCTTCAAGGACAATCAATTGTAGCTAAGAAGAAAGAAAAAGAAAAACAGAGTATTGAAGAAGAGGGCACTAGCCCACAGCATTTAAGAAGAAGCACCAGGCTTAGAGGAAAGTGGAGCAAAGCACAAACAAAAGGACCCCATTTTATTGACTTGGGAGGAGGAACACTAGATCAATCTCCAGCTAGCCGTAGCCCACCTCATTCTCAGCCAAACATTGAAACTAGTCCTCCAGATGTTGACATAAGTCCTTCTCGGCCAGACTTTGAAATTCATCCTCCTCAACAGGACTTTGGGGTCAGCCCAAGGAAAACTTCACCTAAGATAGACCAAAATCAGCAAGAGAGGTATGATTATATAGAATCCTTGGAAAAGAGAGCCACAGGTCGAAGCACTTCATCCATCCAGCCTCATCCAACACAGGACGCTCAAATCCAGTCATTGAAATAGGAAATTTTTGAACTAGAGGTCCTAAATAGACACATTAAACATGAAAATGAAGCATTAAAGGAATACAGCATAATGGATAAGATCATTCATGACAATACCATGCTACATCTTGGGCTATGGCAGAAAAAGAATAGGAAATTGAAGAAAAAGTGCAGGAAGATAAGTAGAGCACTGATCAATCTCAAATTCTTGAGAAATATTCCATTTAGGAAGAATGGATAGAAGGTAATTTACAGGAAGTTAAAGAATGATTGGTTACTCAGTAATCCATGCAGACACCTATTTCTAAAGAGGAGTAAAAAATAGAAAGAGAACCAATGTCTCCTACAAACTCTGACAATCCAAATGAAGAGTTCATTTTTTAAAAGGAATAAAAAGGACCCTAAGGCTACTCAAAAATCAGAGTCTCCAATAAATCCTCAGTTTAGATCTCAAATAATAACTATTCAGGATGAAACTGCATATGAAGGAATCATAGAGCAGCCAGCCACAATGATCTTATCAGGGACACCTATTACTCCTTCTACTCAAGTAGAAGAAATAATATAATCAATTATTGTTGAAGAAAATTTCCAATCTCTAGTATCCACCAATTCACAGGTTTCCACTCAGCAGAGTATATTTTCCTGATATAGAGAAATAAAGTTGAAGAAGGAAGCTCTGAAGTCTTCTACTTACTTTGCGTTTTGGAAGAAAACAACCAAGACATAGGATAGACTACTTTTTGCATTTGATGCAAGGAAAAGACAGTTCCAAATGCCTTTCACGGAACCACTAGTGTCAGCTCCCAAGAGTGTTGAAGACTATAAATCCTCCATATTTTCCATTGAAACTAATAAAATACATGAAATAGATCAGATTAATCTACATAAGCAGACAGGGTAACTCATATATTCATCACTCACAAGATCAACAATGAATGTTAGTAATTTACGTCATCTTTAAATAATATGAACTCTCAATTAAAGATTGAAAAATGTCCTCATTTGCAAAGGATAATAGAATCAAATCTATGGAGGATTTGGTCATAAAGCTACGACATGATCCTAAAGATGTTAAATAAGTAGAAGAGTTAATCAAGAATAAAGAAGCAGATATTCTGACATTGAGAAAACAAATAAATCTACCCTCCACAGAGCATCCTCAAGCGAAAGAGGTTGCAAATATAGGACTGGAAAAAGAGAAACTTTTTACTATAGTAGTGGAGAAGAATGCACAGATACAGAAGATGGAGTAGGATATGGAAGAATTGTTGAAAGAAAAACAACCATGGGAAGCAGCAGGAGTATCTACATCGATCAAAGGTACAAATGCAGAAACTTTAGCAAGGACTACAGTTTCAAAGTCCACAGAAGAGGATAAACTATCAGCAAAATTGGGTAATATGGAGGAGAGTAAATTCAAAATTGACAATGCATATTTGTCAGAATTGCAGAAAAACTATAAACTCATACAATAGGTGCAGAAATATGAAGATCAATCCTTTGTAATCCAAATGTTAGAAGAGGTGTTGGAATGAGGTCCCTAGGGACATAATCGAATTAATTAGTCATTTATTGTAAGAAATTTGTAAAATATGTAAAGTCTTTCCGATTTTTGGATGCGGAGCGTGTAGATGAATAAGAGTCAAAGGGGGCTTAGCCCCTTGTTATAAGTAAAGTTTTGAGTCGGTTTTGAGTTGGTTTTGAGATTCACCCATGGTCTACGGACCATGGAATTGTATGGAAAAGTATATAAATGGTAGATTCTTAGCGAGTATAAGGATAAGTTGGACATAAGTTTTTGGGATAGAGAATTAGGTTGAAGAGTCTTGGGCAGGAGTTAAGGCAGGAAGGCTTTGCTTCCTGCACTTAGATAGAGAAGGGAAGGCTCTGTGGTTGAGTGCGCAGAGGCCTAGGTAGAGTCC
Organism: Pinus taeda; assembly: GCA_000404065.3. NCBI lineage: Eukaryota > Viridiplantae > Streptophyta > Pinopsida > Pinales > Pinaceae > Pinus > Pinus taeda. The sequence continues at coordinate 55,778 of APFE031715587.1, read as the reverse complement.
GCAGCTAAGTGCACGGACCCCTGTAGCTGTGTGCACAGGGTAGTTTCAGTCTGTAATCAGTGAATTGAAGATCAATAAAGATAGCTTTCCAAAGAATTACTGAGTATTTCTATTCATATATGTTATGTTATATGTTGTCAATGAATGACATGTTTTATGAAATAATGATTAAATGCTACACGATAATCTTGAATCTATATTAATAATGTATGCAAGGACTGCTTAGGCACTTCTGTGAAGATTCTGGTGATTCCTCTTATGTTTTCTAACGAATTAACTAGATCTGCGCGAACTCCCACTTAAGGTTGCTTTCTAATGCACATAAGTAGGTAAATCGATTATTAAAGGTCTGCAAGGACTGATCGTGGACCTTCGCGAAGGTCTAAAGGTCATTTTAACATAGTTACAGTAATGATCCCTAGAATTCTATTGATCTTCGCAGAGGCAGATCTAAGGCACTGGAAGACATCACACTAGTCTCTAGATGCAGAAAACTTGGTTCTTACATCCCCCCCTACTGCTTCAGGTGAGACGGTAGCCTGCGCTACGCGGGTTGTTTCCGAAAGGGCCAGTAGTGTAGGGTTGTGTTGGTTGGCACAGCTAAATCCGAACCTGGGTCAAGACCCCCTAAGCCAACAGGAGGCTAAAAATAGTATTTGGAAAAATATAAATGCCAATATAACAAATATGTGGCATTCCATACAAATAATTTTTGAACGGGAGGAACTTGTACATAGAGTCAAGGAAGCCATAGAAAACACAAAGGTGTATTTGGAACACATGCCGAAGGAAGCACAAAGTTCATCAAGCTACTAAATTCCAAAACCAAGGAGGAACTTGAAGACCTCAATATTCTAGACAGAATAACAACGATCATGGAGGTCAAGAGGGTATTGGAAAAGAAGAATCTAATTATACAATTAGAAAACAAATGCAAGGATCTTGAATTACAGGTCAAGGGATTCAATAGGAAATTCCTGTGTTGCAGGAAAAGGGCTTGCCTACACTCAGAAATTCTAATGGCAAACTGATCCCATTAGAAAACTATCAAGAATGGTTGTTTAACATAGGTGTCGATGCTTCCAAATTTTCAAAATCCAAAGGTGTTATCAGTGGTGAAACTTTCAAACAGGGAATACAATTTGATTTGAATATCCAGCACGAAGTCCACCACCTTTTTGTAAATAAACCTACTTTTGACACATATACTGAGGTGGATGAAATATTCAGGAATATGATAGGATTTTTTATCCCAAGAGAATAGAGGTGGGATCGGCTACTAGAATTGGTGGAATGAAGTGTAACTACTGTTCATGATTTCTATCATAAAAGGAACAACATTCCAACAAAACAACAATGGTCGTTACCTGATTCCTACATAGCCTCAACAACGCAGAATTTTCCAGTAGATTTTCCTATTTTTCCTCTATATTTAGAAATATTTGTCTTCAAAACAGATATTATTTTTGTAAATGTATTTTAGTTTGGAATCCAATCTCAGATGTAATATTTTCTATAAGTACTTAGAAATAAAACTCAGAAATGGTTGAACCGTTGTGATAGACTTTTGAGCAGACTTGTACCCTTCAATATTATTTTTGAAATAATAAAAGGATTCTAGATTCATGTCAAGATAGATTGTGTTCTTGTAAATCTTTCTTTGTTATTATTTTCACTTTGTTTACTACATATGTTTTGAAGTTTATGGAGTTCTAGGTAAGATAATATTGAGCTTCAATATGTTTGAAATCCCCCACGTAGTTATAATCTATTACAGAGATTAGTTGATTAAATTGTTTGTTTGATTTAACTCCTCTACATCAATCAATTACCATCTTCCCTTAAGTTTCTTAACATATATTGTTTGGTTGTAAAAGTATTTTACATGCATCCACTGTATGTGATGGTTAGATAATATGTTTGGCGTTTAAAAAATTATATAGTTTCTAAATTTTCAACCTTGCACATCTAAATCAACACTAAATTATTGTTTAGAGGTGAATAATCAGCCCTTCTATTTAATTATAAGTAATTAAGAATTGTACCTATTCAAGCAATTTAGAGCTTTGGTCATCCAAAAAAACTTTGAAAACCAACAAAAAATTTTAGATGCTATGGCATAATTCCTAACCTAGAATTATCTACAGAGGTACAACATCAGACTGGCATTGTTGTCAAGGAACAAAATTGAATTATTTTCCCTAGGACAACGATTAAAACTTACCTTTTAACGGTGAATAAATGGTTAGTAGGTTAAAATCATTGACCTGTTGATTCCAAAAAAAATAAATTGGCTTCACCTAAACACATTAGGTCTCTCTCAGATCCACAACTTTATTCTCCACTATCAAATAGTAAGAGACTGGTAAGAATTGCCTCTGCAAGACAAAGATTATAAGCCTCTACTTCTGCTTCTATAATACATCCATCTGAAATTGTTTATGAAACTGGTCCTTTTAGACCTATTCCAACTCCTCCTAAACTATCAAATATACCACCAAAAGTATTAGAATTACTATCTAAAGGAGTTGATTTGCAGTTAGGTCTCCTTGTTTATCAATTAGAATCTTATAAAATTCCTGAACCTCTTTAAGAATCTCCTAGATCAGAAAAATAATTAGGTCTGGAATTACCAGAATTAAAACCTAGTGATATTATTTCTTCAGTAAATCTCACTTATCCATCTACTTATGTTAGCTTTGAGGACACGTTTTTGGTTTACACAAATCCTTTGTTTGATAGTGAAGGAAATTTTGGTCCTGAAGAACATAAATTAGTTATACAAACACCAAGAAAAATAAAAACTTCCATAAATTCTTCTAGACTATCTTCACCCCCTACAACTCCCAAAATCTCATCCTCATCCCCTTCATCATCTTCATCTTCTCAAAACTCATCCTCGTCTTCCTCATCTTCATTTAATCAAATGGCTGATATTCAACCCATCATTCATGCTTGTTATGCAACCTTAGTTCTTCCCAATCAGCTAAATAATTTCCCAGATGGATATCTGAAGCACTTACCTAGATTCAATGGTGAAATTGGTTTGTCTGTTGAAGACCATCTAGCAGTTTTCTTAAACTTTATTGGTAAGATGAATATAGATCATGAAGATGTCTACACGAGATTGTTTATTCAAGCTCTTGAAGGCAATGTTAGTATTTGGTTTAGACAACTACGAGCTAATTCTATCCCTTCTTGGAATGAATTAGTTATTATTTTTAAAAACCAATGGGGTGTTAAAAAGGATCCAGTTTATTATCTGACTGAGTTTGATGACCTAAAAAGACCCTAGTGAACTTGTGGCTGATTTTATAAAACGATTTAATAAAATGCCACCAAATTGTAAGCCATTAGTAGTTGCTGCCAAAGTTAGGTTCCCTAAAGGATTTGATGATGACTTTGTAGTTATGCTCAAAAAGAGAACTTATGCAGCCCTAGTAGACATGCAGACCAATGCTATTGAGGTTGAGACAAATAGATCAGCTTCAGTCAAACTCAAAGCAAAGGCTCAAAAAGATTAAAGGAAAATGAAAGCTAGGGAAGAAGGTGCTTCTTCTCTAAAATCAAAATTGAGGATCACAAAATTGATGAAATCACTTCCTTACTTAGAAATTGTTCAAATAGGATTTCAAAGATTGAAATGTAGCCTAGAATAGTTCAACAAACATCAAATAGACCTCAGGCTCAGTATAAAAGACCTTTTCAACCCTGCATTTTACAAAAACCCAACCATGATCAACAAATTCAACCACGGTTGATGATTGATGACCAAGAACCTGAAGAAATTGGACTATTAGTTACTAATGACATAAATTATTTTGATGATAAATCTTAGCATAATGTTATAATTCTAGTTTCCAATGATCAAGATTTAATCCAAAATCAAGAAACTTCACGGGTTTCTAAATATCAAACCTTCTCAGAGTTTCTAATAGTTGAATTAAATAGAAGGTATGATTTGAGGCCTAGACCAGGCCCCGGTAGGCCAACTAAGAATGTTACAATCAATGAGCCTCTAGTAAAAGGTAGGCCAACTAAGAATGTTACAATCAATGAGCCTCTAGTAAAAACTGTTGAAACCCAAACCATTGTAATTCAACCCTTAACTCAAGCCAATGAATGTAATACTTTTGAAAAAAAAAATCCAACAACTTTATGTTGGGTGCTAAAAAGTGTCTTTTAAAACTCCTAATTGCCTCACATTAATTATCAACCTGGGTAAGTCATTTTATTCCAAGAGTGTACACAATATGTGCAAGCTATAAATTCAGAGAATAATGCTTTAAGATAATTTATTAAATTCAATACAAGAGTAAACAGATGCAATCATAAATCTCAAGCCTGTAACTTTAATGGAAGTAATTCATCTAAGCATCACAACTCAATCTCAAACAAAACCATAATTCAATCTTAATCAACCAATTCAAATGATAATCAACTGAGAGCACCGTAGCATTAACTGAGCTCTTTCAGTTGGAATTAGACTACTGGATAGAAGGAAAGCATTTAATCTAATTAATAACACTCTATCCTTTAATTAACCAGAAATAATTCTTTAATTGATGACTAATTCAATCCGTGACATGAATAACAAAACCAATTAGAATTGTGAATTAATGAAATGAATACCAGAAATCCGAATTAATGAAGGAAATCAATTGCAAAGTTGTAAAGTAGAATAAACTTGCAGGAAATGGAAAAGTATAAAACAAGGAACAGCAGTAAGATCCACCAAAGGCCAGGCCCTAGCCACCAGTGGATACTGCTTAGCTACTTCAAAATATTCGAATGAACAACAACACAAGTTATATATTATTCATCAAATCCAAATGTCATTTACAACACGATGTGTCCTTCAAAATAACATTATGTATATTGAAATTACAATTAAGGTCCCAAGCAAAAAGTTAAATCTCTCCATTATATCTCCTCCTCCTATCCTATCCTATTATCTCCCATTATCATCCTTCTCTCTTTGATCTATGTTTTCATTTAAATACACAAAGAGCAAAGAGAAGTTACAACAGAGATGATTGCAAAATGATTCCCATTACAAAATTGGATTGTTCCAAACAAATTGATCAGCAAGATCATATCTGAAATATCTCTCCATCAACATTCAACAGGAACAGGTCAAATTTGGTATTGCAACTGAAATAATTTGGAAAACGGCCGCAACAGCAAATCTGAGAAAATTGTCTTCAAATAACCTTCTATTTATCTTAATACCGACAGAATTTGGGAAAACTGCGCCCTAGAAAAGTAACTCGGTCTATTCTGGACAAAACCCATGTTTCGGATTTTCCAGATTATTGTTCATTTGCCCGAAATGTTCAATGCAAAACTATCGCTTCTTATTCCTATGAATTTCTGAGTTGGAATATTTAATAATGAGCTGGAGATAAATTCGCAATCTGGAAAAGATCTTGGAAGCTAAAATGGTGAGTGATGTTTCAACAAATTCATTAAACCGTCATTGGTAAAATCATGCATAATAATCATTAATTTATTAAAAATAAAATAGAAGAAATAATATTTATACATAAGAGCATAAATAATTATAAAATGGAATTATATGATAAAGTATGATAAATGACATGATAAAGAATGGTAGAAATTGATGAAATAGGCGTTAAATAGTGATAATAATAATGACAAACTAGCAGTGCAACATACCCCCAAATTGAATATACTGCATGTCCTCATGCAACCCAAAGCCTCTATATTAACCAAGTAATAATACAAAAATTGTTCATCCCAAATCATGAAATGGATGGAACAAATGACTTCTTCCTCAAATAATGAATATTCAATTTTAGCAATGTTGATGAAGGCGTAACAATTTTTACATTGATGTTCAACTATATGTATATGAAGTTGCAGCAAAATATGATATAAGTGACAACAAACTTCATTAACCATTTTCTCAAAAACTACAAACGAGATTTTGCTGAAATTTTGCAAGTAGATTTCTACTATATTGATACTTCTCTAATCCAAAAATCAGATCGTTTTGATGCACGGATCATGAGATATAAGCAAAATGGTTGTAGGTGACAGTGCATGATATCTGAAATTTGACAAACTAATTTAACTTGAAATTTTCCGGATTTGTGTAGTTTAATGATACCTCTTTGTTATCCAAAAATCACAAGAATTCAATTCATATTTTTAAAGATATACGCCAGTCAATTTTTGCACTGTATAAAAATGAAATTGTATGCCTTAAATGATAAATAAAGTAGAAAACATTCATCATGTGTAGCATTTCCTTCCCCAAACTGTAGAGTTAGCATGCCCTCATGCAATGCTAAGAAACAAATTGAGGTGGTTGCTACAATCTGTTGAAATCTATGCTTGGTGTAAAACAACATGGAATAAGGGAGGTGTTGAGAATGAATAAGAATATCAATGGATGATAAAGAATATTAATGGCATGGTCATAATAAATAAATAAATCAAAGGAACACTCCCCCAAACTCAAAGATTATGTCTCTGAAAAATGGGAAGTGGTAAATGTGTGGAATGAATGATGATAAATAATGTTCAATGGATTTTGCATTAAATTCTCCTAAATTCATAATAAATAAATAAAGTATGCTATTTTACCTCAAGTTTTACCTCCGAAAAAAAATGTGGAATGACATGTATGGATCGGCATTTGTTGAAGTTGATGTAGGCTGAGTTGATGCTAAAAGTGATGCAAAAGGTGGAATCCATGCAAGCATATCATGTCTGAACAATTCTTCGTGTTCGCAAGTTTCTCGATCCTCTTCTGTTAGTTGCAATAGTGTGGAATTGCTACAAATAGATTTGCCTCGCATACTTGTTGTTCTCCTGTAAACAATTCACTAATCTGTATGCAATTTTCTTGAATCCACAGTTTTAGTTTTGAATAGCAACAGATAAGTTGCATGCAAAAATTTCAATCAGAAAAACTTTTGTATAAATGCAATACTAATATTTTGTCAAATCAAAAAGTTATGGAAGAGTGCAGTAATTATATTGCATGTTATCCCATAATGCATACCTTCCCCCTCCAATTGGAAAAGGGCGTTCATGACCATAAAGCATAGGAAAAGTGTTGTTCTGATGGCAAGGCAAGGGAATGAATAGTACGAGTAAATGAAGCAGAGTACACATATCAATGATAGGACGGCAAGAGGTATGGTTATAATGAGAGCAGAGTGTGTAAAGATAGTTATGAATAAGAGATAGGACGCTTTGGATTGATGATAAGTTATGCGAAAAATAAAAAGGACAGCAATATGTCAAAAAGATGCTTTGTTGATGGTATTCTAGCCGAGAATGATGCGATTGATTGGAAAATAATTTCTCATGTGTAAAGGTTCAAAACAGGGAAGAATTAAGGAAATAACTTCTCCGATAAAAAGAGAGAATAAGAAAAGAGTATTATAGTAATAATTGATGATAAGATATAACTTCAATACCATAAGCAGAGTCTCTGCTGCCAGCAAGCGTCCATAGCCTCAGCAGGGTTTCTTTTTAACCCCTATGAGTCAGGATCCTCAATTTATAAATGGAGAGTTCTAGTGTTGTTCTACAGAAGAGATTAGTGTGCTAGTGTGGTAACCAGATAACCACACTGCCATTCACTGGGATGTAGCAAAAGTGATCAGGTCAGCTTGTGATGAGACCTCCTGTTCCAAGGATATTTTGGCTATCCAATGGATCATAATCCTAGTGTGGCAGCCATAGTGGGAATGTCACTTCGCTACATCCTTATGAACATGGTAGGTTGGCTCTTAATGATACCCCCTATCCTCTATCTGTACGCAAAATTTTGTTGTTATTAGACATTTGTTTGATAAATAGAGGGAGGTTCAGTACTCCTTAAGAGTAGGGATGGTGGAAGAAGTTGAACATGTCAACAGAAAAAAAATATACCCATAATCTCATTTATTACAGACAGAGAAGATTATAACCAGGAAGGGTGGAATTAGCATGATATTAATATGATCAATTAGTATCATGTACTATAGAAAAAGATGCAATAAAGCAGTATATAAATAGGTGTGTCCCTTTTCTTAAAAAGAATCTCTCATCTAGAAGTTGTCCTATTAAAGATCATAACATTAAGGGTATTCACCTGCCTCAATAGACTCCATAATTCTTGTCCTCATGAAAGTATTGTACTTCATGCCATGAAAGGGAATCAGAAAAATGGGGCTGAGATGAGCTAGGAATAATCCCACAAGAGGAAGGAAGTGCTATTCACAAAACACAAAACTTCAGCAGAAGTAAAAATGTTGTTTCAAAGATGGAACAGAAGCTATTCAAAAGTGGGAACAACAAGACATGCTAAGAGAAAAAGGTGTTGTTCAAAAGTTTGAACAGTAAAAAACAAAAAGTGTTGTTCTAAAGTTGGAATAGTAAACACACAAAAAGTGTTGTTCCAAAGTTGGAACAGCAAAAATGCAGAAAAGTGTTGTTCCCAAAAGGGAACAGTAAAAACACACAAAAGTGTTGTTCCTAAAAGGGAACAGCAAAAATGCAGAAAAGTGTTGTTCCCAAAAAGGAACAGCAAAAACATAGAAAAGTCTTGTTCCCAAAAGGGAACAACAAAAACACACAAAAGTGTTGTTCCCAAAAGGGAACAACAAAAATGCAGAAAAGTGATGTTCCCAAGAGGGAACAACAAAAACACAAAAAGTGTTGTTCCAAAGAGGGAATAGCAAAAAACTCAAAAAAGTGTTGTTCCCAAGAGGGAACAGCAAAATCTCAAAAAGTGTTGTTCAAAAGTTGGAACATCAAAGACGCAGAAAAGTGTTGTTCCAAAATTGGAACAGCAAAGACGCAGAAAAGTGTTGTTCCAAAGTTGAAACAGCAAAAACGCAAAAGTGATGTTTCAAGGAGGGAACAGCAAAAAACTCCAAAAAGTGTCGTTGCCAAGAGGGAACAGCAAAAACTCAAAAAGTGTTGTTCCAAAGAGGGAACAACAAAAACTCAAAAAAGTGTTGTCCCAAAGAGGGAACAGCAAAAACTCAAAAAAGTGTTGTCCCCAAGAGGGAATAGCAAAAACTCTAAAAAAGTGTTGTTCCTTAGAGGGAACAACAACAAAAACTCTAAAAGTGTTGTCCCAGAGAAGGAACAGCAAAAAACTCAAAAAAAGTGTTGTCCCCAAGAAGGAACAACGAAATCACTCAAAAAGTGTTGTTCATAAAAGGGAATAGCAAAAACTCAAAAAATGTTGTTCCCTAGAGGGAATAGCAAAAACTCTCAAAAAGTGTTGTTCCCTAAAGGGAATTTAGGGAACAACAAAAAAAAACTCAAAAAGTGTTGTCCCAAAGAGGGAACATCAAAAAACTCAAAAAAGTGTTGTCCCCAAGAGGAAACAACAAAAAGCACTCAAAAATGTTCCCTAGAGGGAACAACAAAAAACACTCAAAAATGTTCCCTAGAGGGAACAACCAAAAAACTCAAAAAATGTTGTCCCCAAGAGAGAACAGCAAAAAACTCAAAAATTGTTTTTTCCAAGAGGGAATAACAATAATACTCAAAAAAGTGCTATTCCCAAGAGGGAACAACAAAAATATCAAAAAAAAATGTTTTCCCCAAGAGGGAACAGCAAAAACACTCAAAAAGTGTTGTCCCCAAGAGGGAACAGAAAAAATGCAAAAAAGTGTTGTTCCAAAAAGGGAACATCAAAAACACACAAAAAGTGTTGTTCCCAAGAGGGAACAACAAAAATGGAAAAAAGTGTTGTTCCCAAGAGGGAATAACAAAAATGCAACAAGTGTTGTTCCCAAAGGGGAATAGCAAAAAAACACAGAAAAGCAATCATATTTACATTTTTTACAAAAAGAAATAACTTTTTACAAAAATGAAGTTACCGAAGGATTTCCTTCTGCAACTAAAACTTGCATGGTGGGGTCCTCATTGTTCAACTGCCAATGGAGCGGAAACTACAATTTGAAGGAAGCAACACCTGGAACACAAAAACATAAAAGAAATCAGAAAAGAAATAACACTTTATTTAAAAACAATAAATAAATAAATTTACAACAGCTATGATGTTATTTCCTAAGGGAATATCAATTTGTCAATGGAAAAAATGATCTCTTGGAAAAATGGTTTGGCAGTAGTGACATGAATCTTCAAATGGAAATCAATTCTCCATTTCTTCTATTATGAATATGTTAGGCAATGAATTGGATGAGTTGCCTTTGTTTCATTAAAATTCTTTCAAGAATCACTCATTCATAAATTGACATTCTTTATTCTCCTAGGACCTGCAAAAAATGAGTGTCTACCTGCAATAAAACATTAAATCATGGAGAAAGAGAGGTGATCGGGCTCCCCTAATCCAAGAATTATGCAAAAAAAATAACAAGTAGTTACTCTGTAAAACAAATCCATGGAGAAAAAACAACAAAGTAAAATTAATTTATTACCTGCGGGAGAGCAGCGGCCAATTATGCTAACCTGCAATGTTTTAATCATAACTTCTTTGTATTTCATCCGATTTGAGTGATTCCAAAGCCAAATGAAATTGAATTCAAAGGGACATCTCTAATAGAAATAGGTTTTAAAGACAAAGAATTGATGGGTCAAATACTTTAATGAACAGCTGGAAAAACAGAGTTTTAAGAGTGTTGATTTAGGATAAACAGTCAGTATTGGGGTCATAAATTTCTCATACGATATTGAAATTGATTGATTCAAATTGACTTGTAAACTAAATTCTTAGGGGAATATACTTTAGAAACAGATTTTAAAAATATAGTCATTTAGGCCTCCAAAACTTGATTGTCCCAACTCTATTCCTAAGCTTCCTACTAAACACCCTATCAATGTTTTGGTTATAACTTTTTTGTTTCAGATCCAAATGGAGTGATTGAAATTGATTTGGAAAGTAGAAATCAAGGGCTACTTAGGACAGAAACATGTTTTAAAAATATTCACTTTTAGTCCCTCAAAACATGACTGTCCCGACTGTGTTTTCAAAATTTTCATCAAGCCCGCAAGCCAAAAAAATTATGATATTCAAGCAATTTTTCCAAATTGGTGATAAAAAATGAATGTCAGTGTTTGTAAAATTGTTATTTTCAATATAATACATCTACATACACAAATAAATTAAAATTTTTATCACTGATATTGATTTCCACAGCGTGTTGCAACCAAAACAACTACTTTTACATAATTTTAATAAAAAATGTATTTATGTTCTTATTTATTTTATTTCCTACACTAACCTACTCTGCTTTTAAAAATGAATATGCTTACATATAAGAGTACTTCCAGTGGAGACATTTTTGAAATAAGGCCTCCAATATGTACATACCCAAATTTGAAAAATGCATATTAATAAATAGTAGGGTATGATAAGCCAACTTCCCCTGAAACGATGGTGCCAAAAATTGTTGAAGTATGGAGTGATGTTGCAAACAAATGATAGAGTGAAACCAATCTTCAATATATCCTTTACTTTCTTGATTTCCCATAGCCATCATATCATGAAGTTCTTGAGCTTTTAAAACGACTTGTTGATGCAAACTAGAAAAACCTCATTTTCTTCCATAACTTCTACAATTTTTGGATTTGAAACATTCTGAATCTCATTGTAATTTTTTTCCAATGGCACATGTGAGATAGAATGGGTGGGAAGGGTAGGTAAATTTTTCATTTCAACACTGTAAGCATGTTGTACTAGTTTATTATGATGAGGGTGTGGAATGAGTTGAGCAGGAAATTGTGTAGGGCATGGAGCATTCTGATGATGTGGTTGATTGGGTTGTGTGGATGATTTTGATGGGAAAGTAAGATGTTGTGGAAAAGCTGGAAAAGAATATGGATGGTGTGTTTGTGCTACAAGATGAGGGAGAGTAGTCATGCAATCATAAGATGAACCATGCCAAACTTGTAGACAATATTGGTGGGGGTTATATTGAGATTGACATGGCTGCCCTAACACATGAGTATTCCATAATGGATTATGCAAGTAAGAAGATGGAGAAGAAGTGTGTTGAACCATACATGTAGGCCATAATTTCCATGGTTTTGACCTTGTTGCAGCTTCCGCATCTATTTGATATGCTACTTACATCCTAGGTAAGGAAGAACAACTATCTATGGGATGCTCCTTTCGGTAATGAGGGAAAAACACTTCTTCAATTTCTTGATTTTTCTGAACCTAAAAAACATCCAATTTTGAATTCAAAGAGAATAAAATCTATTTTAAAATGTTCAAATAAATCATTGATTTCAACTCTTATGTCTCATGTTCTTGTAGTAGATTTGGAAAAGAAAGAAGAAAATTCTCTAGAATCCTTACAGCCTTAAAGACTCCTCTTGAATACCTTATGCATAATTCACAAACATCATCATATGATAACTGAAAAAACATCACCTTTTCCCATTAGATTGAAGAGTTCTAAAAATTCATCTTTGATTCCTTTAAGAATGAGCGTTTTTAAGATCTCTTTTTTCAAGTGCTTATGCTTTGATTTTTGAAGGTTGTAATGAAATCGCTCTACATAGTCCTCCAAGCTTTCATCTTTCCCTCGTATCATATTGAAAATATCTTCACCAACCTTGCAATAGTCTTGGTACTTCTTTAAGAATATGTTCTTCATGTCCTCCCATGTTTGGATGCAGTTCCCACCAAGGCTCATAAACCTTCGGAGAGTTATTCCTTTTATAGTAACAAGAAACACTTTCAACCTTTGATCATTATTACAATAATTGTATCCTCTACAAAGTACTTGAAACTCAAATAAAATTGTATATGGGTCTTCGTTTGCCAAACCATGAAAATTTGGTAGAGAAGATGGGGGAATTATGTGCATTTGTGTCACTCCTCCTAGACCTTTGATAGGGAATTCAAAAGTAGAAATTTGAGCCATTTCTTACCATAATAAAAGATGTTATTCATGTGTTTCTTTGAGGCTCCTCCTTCAAATGTTCGTGTCAATTGGTTAGTGAAATGGGTGGTGCTTGCATCACCACTTAAGTCAAATCATGAGATTTGTTTTTCAAACTTTCTACCTTTTTTTTCTTAGTCATTCATACAAAAATACAAACGTTCATTTCTACCTTAAATTCCTACATAATTCTACTGGAAAGTGGGCAAAGGAGTGAGCATTTTACTCATTCGTTACGCAGGTTCTTACCTTTCATTTTTAATACCCAATTCTCTCTCAGCAAACATACATCACTCTTTGTAAAATGGTAACACTCTCCCCGGCAACGGCGCCGAAATGTCGAGTGCAAAAAGGTGTCTTTTAAAACTCCTAATTGCCTCACATTAATTATCAACCTGGCTAAGTCTTTTCATTCCAAGAGTGTACACAATATGTGCGAGCTATAAATCCATAGAGTAATGCTTTAAAATAAGTTACTAAATTCAATACAAGAGTAAATGGATCAATCATAAATCTCAAGCCTGTAACTTTAAGGGAAGTAATTCATCTAAGCATCACGACTCAATCTCAAACAAAACCATAATTCAATCTTAATCAACCAATTCAAATGATAATCAACCAAGAGCATCGTAGCATTAACTAAGCTATTTCAGCTGGACTTAGACTACTGGATAGAAGAAAAACATTTAATCTAATTAATAACACTCTATCGTTTAATTAACCAAAAATGATTCTTTAACTGATGACTAATTCAATCTGCGACATGAATAAATAAAACCAATTGGAATTGCGCATTAAGGAAATGAATACCAAAAATCTGAATTAACGAAAGTAAATCAACTGCAAAGTTTTAAAGCAGAATAAACTTGCAGGAAAAGGAAAAGTATAAAACAAGGAACAGTAGTAAGATCCACTAGAGGCCAGGCCCTAGCCACCAGCGGATACTGCTTAGCTACTTCAGAATATCTGAATGAACAACAACGCAAGTTATATATTATTCATCAAATCCAAATGTCATTTACAGCACGACGTGTCCTTCATAATAGCATTTTGTATATTGAAATTACAATTGAGGTCCCAAGCGAAAAGTTAAATCTCTCCATTATATCTCTTCCTTGTATCCTATCCTATTATCCCTAATGATCATCCTTCTCTCTTTGATCTCTGTTTTCATTTAAATATACAGAGAGCAAAGAGAAGTTACAATAGAGATGATTACAAAATGGTTCCCATTACAAAATTGGATTGTTCTAAACAAATTGATTAGCAAGATCATATCTGAAATATCTATCCATCAACATTCAACAAGAATAGGTCGAATTTGGTATTGCAACTGAAATAATTTGGAAAACAGCCGCAACAGCAAATCTAAGAAATTTGTCTTTGGAGAACCTTCTATTTCTCTTAATACATACAAAATTTGGAAAATAATGCTTATTATAAAACTAATTCAGTTCGTTCTGGACAAAACCCATGTTTCGAATTTTCCAAATTCTTCTTCATTTACCTGAAACGTTCAATGAAAAACTGTCACTTCTTATTCCTGTGAATTTCTGAGTTGGAATATTTAATAATGAGTTGGAGATCAAATTTGCAATCTGGAAAAGTTCTTGGAGGATAAAATGGTGAGTGATGTTTCAACAAATTCATTAAAGCATCATTAGTAAAATCATGCATAATAATCATTCATTTATTAAAAATAAAGGAGAAGAAATAATATTTATCCATAAGAGAATAAATAATTATAAAATGGAATTATATGATAAAGTACGATAAATGACGTGATAAAAAATGGTAGAAATGGATGAAATAGGCGTTAAAGAGTGATAATAATAATGACAAACTAGCAGCCTAACACTTTCCATGTAGATAAAGAGTTAGAGAGAGTCCAAATCCCTACTTCATTGTCTGAACTCTCTAAAAGACCAAGATATAAAAACCAAGTATCAAAGTGGATCCAATCCTCGGTTATAGATGTTGAGGGGGACGTGATCAGTTTACAGGACGAAAAACCATCAATGGTTTTTTGGTCCTAGTTCTAACATGATTGATGAGAACATTCCTCCTTTTTATGCCACTCTCAGACTTCATGATTTTCTTCTATACACCTATATGTTAGACTCTTCGGCCTCTCATAATTTCCCAAAGTAATCATGGACCAATTGCAATTAAAAATTTCCAGACCTTTCCATGATTTATACACTTTTGACTCCAAGAAAGTTCCTTGTGTCAGACTGATAAAAGACCTAATTGTAACTTTAGAAAAAAATCCCTATAAAAAGTGTAGTACTATACATTGTAGTCAAATTTGGAATGTTGTTATCAATATCATGTTATGTCAAATTAGGGGGAAATCTGCAGTCGATGGACATGTCCTATGCTACTATCCCTGTATATGGGGGTGAACATCTTAGGTTATACAGAGAGGTAAGATTCATTTACATTGTTTGTAGGGTTTATCAAGCAATAAATCATCTGAATTATTTTGTTGATCAAGATTTTGGATGCTTCACATTGTAATCTAATGATCTCCAAAATTCCCAGCTTAGCGTTGCAAAGATTGTGAACAAACCTAAATGTATAAAAACTGATGTGTGCAAGTTATACTTTGATGGGGTTTTTTCTAAAGATGGGGTTGGAGCAGGAATTATGTTAATTTCTCCAAATAAATAAAACATAACCCAATCCTTTAAGTGAGACTTCTATGTTACTAATAATGTAGCAGAATATGAAGCCCTACTTCTAGGCCTTGAGTTAGCTAAAAGTCCAAAAGTTCAAAATTGAAGTGTTTTCAGTGACACATAACTAATTTTCAAACAAGTAAGAAATCTATGCCAAGAAAAACATCCTAGGATTACATCTTACCGAAATGAGGTATGGGATTCCATAGAAAACTATTTCCAAGCTTTTAACATCACAACAATGCCAAGAGATGAGAACATTTATGCAGACTCTTTAGCAATTTCTCCAAGCTCCTTTAAAACTCCTGATCCAATGAAACTACAATATCAAATTTAGGTAAAATATAGGCCTTCAATCCCTTACAATCTTAAACACTAGAAAGTGTTTGAAGATGATGAATAATTAAAGACTTTCATGTAGGTAATTGATGATTTCTCAGCCTTGCAAATTTGGGAAGAAAAAATTATTGATCATAAATCTACTCATAAAAATGAATCGTCGCAATTGAATAACAAGATAGCTGATGATAATATCCTCCAATTTCCAAACAATTTCATTCCCAAGGGTCTAATCCCTCTTGAAAGGATTTTTTATCATAATGATGTTTTAAAAAATCATTATTAAACACACCACAAGAGGATGTAGAAGACTATAACAATGGAACTGATGAAGAAATCAAGAATGTGAAAATTTCGGCATCCTTACCCAAGGATGTAAAACACAAGTATATCAATCTCTTGAAACATTGTAAAGATAACTTTTCTTGGTCCTATGATGAGCTCAAAACTTATGATACAAATCTTATTGAACATAAAATCCCTTTAAAACCAGAAGCCAAACCATTCCAACAGAAATAAAGTAGAAATCCAAGATGCCAAGATTGTTGTTCCTCTTAGATATTCTGAGTGGATTGCAAATTAATTTTCATGTAAGGGAAAAGAATGGTGAAATTAGACTATGTGTGTATTTTAGGAGTCTAAACAAATCATCCTTAAAAGACAATTATCCATTGCCTAAAATGGATCAATTAGTGCAAAGAGTTTCAGGTTCTAATTGGTTTTCCATGCTTGATGGTTTCTCTGGATACAACCAGATTTTGTTAGTTCCAGAAGAAAGAGAAAAAATAGCATTCACAAATCTCTGGGGTACATTTATGTATGATAGGGTGTCATTTGGCTTAACCAGTGTAGGAGAAACATTTCAAAGAGCAATGGATTTAGCTTTTGGTTGTAAAATCAATAAGTTTATTGTTATTTATCTGGATTATCTAACTGTGTTTTCAAGCTGTGATGAGAAGCACCTAAAGTAGTTGAGAAAGGTTTTTGATAGGTGCAGAAAATTTGGAATCTTGCTCAACCCAAAGAAATCTTTGTTTGCCATAAAAGAAGGAAAGTTACTAGGTGACATCATCTCATAAGAAGGAGTGGTAATTGATCCAAAACAAGTCTCAGCTATTGAGGTAATTGGTCTCCCCGTAAATAAAAAGGAAATTCAAGTTTTTTAGGAAAGATTAATTTTCTAAGGAGATTTATACCAAACTAGGTTGAAATTGTTAAAGATCTGGTCCTGATGATGAACCACACTTGTTGGTTCGAAACGTGTCAACCAAAAATTTCTCTTATGTGATTTCTACCGAAAGACTATGCTTAATTCATTATGGATCACAGAAGCTTGAATACAGAAAATATCACTGATATGTTGAAGAAATATCATGAGTTTAAATGGATAGTGCAGGCTAGATATGCATTTACACAAATCAAAAAGGGTATTTTTGAAGCCCTGGTAATATCCAGCCCTGATTATACAAAACCTTTCAGCTTTTTCTCTTTTTCCATTTTAGTTGTTGTTTTACTGCAAAAGAATGATAACCAAGATGAACAGCCAATTTCCTTTTTTAGTAAAGTTATGAGAGATGCAGAGCTAAAATGTGACATTATTGAAAAACAAGCCTATGCCCTTGCACAAACTCTAAAATCTTTCAAAACTTATGTCCTTCATTCCCCTATTACTACCTACATCCCAAATAATGTTGTCAAAATTGTTTTGACACAACTTGACACAGATGGTAGGAAAGGAGATGGATAGATAAAATTATTGAATTTTATTAAGGCATCAAATCCACTAAGATGGTAAAAGGACAGGGTTTAGCCAAGCTATTGGCTTAATCTAGTTGCAAAGTTTTGGAAATAAACACTATCATGCAGGTATCAAGAGAGAAGAATCCACAAGAACCTTCCTCTAGTTCACCAGAGAAGAATCCACAAGAACCTTCTTCTTCTAGAGATTCAGCTCCTCTTCCACTTCACATTGAGGAAAATTTCCTGTTATCTGAATGGTATGCTGATATTGTAAAATTTCTTCGTGATTTTGAGTATCCTCTTGATTTCACAAAAAATTAGTGCAGAACTCTTAGATAAAAGGCTATGAAGTATTGTATTACCAATGCTAACATTTATTGGAAAGATCCATTAAACATCTTACTTTTATGTCTGACTGAGAGTGAAACAAAAGGAGTTATAGATCAGTTTCATGAAGGAATATGTGTGGGTCATTACGCTTGGAGAGAAACAACACACGAGTTTTAGAGCAAGTTTCTATTGGCTAAAGTTGTTTTCACAAGTTGGAGAAAAGGTCAGAAGCTACATTCCATGTCAGGTTTTTTCTGGTAAACAAAGGCTAGCAACACTCCCCCTTGTTCCAGTTTTGATTCAAGCACCTTTCTTACAATGGGGACTAGGCTTCATTGGAAAGATACATCAAGCATCCAACAATCAGCACAGATGGATCTTAACTGCCACATATTACTTTACAAATTCGGTAGAAGTTATCCCTGTCAAAAATGCTACAGATATTTTTGTCATTAAATTTATGAGGAAAACATATTATCTATATTTGTTTGTCCTCGCCAGATAGCCACAAATAATGCATGGTCATTTAGTAGTGTTAAAATGATAAAATTTTGCCAGAAATATCATATTTTATTACATCATTCTACCCCATATTACCCTCAAGGAAATGGACTGGAAAAGTCATCTAATAAAAGTTTGGTAAAGGTAATTAAAAAGTTACTTGTTATAGCATCATTTACCACTCTTGGTAGATTTGATGCTCTGGTTATGGCCTAGGGCAACCCTTGCTTTCAAGACTTGGTCCAAATTCTACAAAATAGTGTTTTACTTCCCATATGCTGCTTTGCCCTATGTTAAAAGTGTGTACATGCATATCAGTATATACCCAACCCGTGTATATGTGTTAATACACTAAAAATAAAGAATATCCTTAAATTCGAGTGGAGTTTACGGGTTTTACCTGTTACTCACCTTCTATAGCTCGTGGCCCAACTGTTTCCCAACTGAAAAAACTAATTTGTAGAAGTATAAATAAACCTCCATGGGAAGGCCTAAGGGGAGAAGAGATGAGGTATTGATATTATAGTTGATTGATCCCTGATCAAGTCTGAATAAATCCCTGTGCCTCCTGCACTCCCAAGTTATAGGAAACCTTTGTTTCCACTTTTGAGATGTCCTTCATCCCTCTTATGGCATCCTTGTGTGTTTCGATGGAGGAAGATTGTTGAGTTCGGGACAGAATGGATCCAGAGGACGGTTCTGCTTGGAGCTGGAGGAAGACTCAGTTTGTAGTTTTCCATGTTTCATTTAGCTTACATCAATAAAGGAATGTTGTTTTGTTCCTAATATTTATTGTGTTTATGCATTGATCCATGTTGTGATTTGCTTATAAATATTATATTAATGCTCAATTGCTCATTTGCTTATATGATCTTACACATATATCATGAACATGCTTTCTGTTACTGTTGTTATATATTCTTTTCTTGGATAAGTTACAGGTTCTAAAGGCATCGGAAGGAGCAGAGGGTTTGGACCCTACGGGATCGACCCCGAACATAGGACCTTCGGGTAATACCACCTCTTCCCACTTCTATAGTTTAAGAATTTAGATTGTTTGTCTACACAGTTGTTTTTGTTGTATGCCCTCCACTCTATTGGGGTTTTCACCCAAGACCCTAGGGTGTTTCCACCCTCAATAGAATTAGCGACTCCATTTGGGAAAACATTCTTGTTTTTCCTAGTTTGGGTTGTTTGTTCTTAATTAGGGATTGTTTTCTTGATTTCTTTTTTTTACAATGTCATTGACTTATTAGCTTCCTAGGCATCAAATCTGATATTTTGGATCAGGCCTTGATTTCTTCTTTTTCTTGATTGAGTTTTTTATAGGTGTTTTTCTTGGAATACAGTTGCGTACACATGCTTGTTTCCTCAAATAGACTCACGTATACGCAAGTTTCCTATGTGTGAAATGCATGTGCACACCTTATGTCATTACACAGTCACGACATAATTTTGAAAAAAAAAATCAAAATCTTTTGCCTAGTTAGGTCAGTTGCCTCGTGAGTTCTGTTATTTTATAGTCATCCACTGTCTATAGAACTCTGTTCTCTTGCAAGTTTTCGATTTCGAATCTCCTTCTCAGTAAAAAACCTAGTTGGCCTAGGATTTGTTTTTGAATAAGGTTTTGGTTTGTGTCTCGGTTTCAAGGCTTATGTCTGAAGTTCTTGGATGTTCTGGATTTCTAGAAGAACAAATTGGTTTCAGTTTCGTTTATAACCCAAATTTCAAATTGCTTTGCTTTGCTTTCCCTTTTGGTTGACCTTGTTGTTTTTCATGATGTTTGAGTGTCTCTTTGGCAATCTTGAGAGCCTTTCTTGGGAAAATCATCTTAAGTATGCAGTTTGGGCCAACAAAATTTCACCCAAAAGATCAACAGGTAAATCCCCTTTTCATCTTGTCTATCGCACTTAGGTTATTCTTCCTACACAGTTAGTTTTCCCTGTCATGAAATTTTTACAAGAGACAAATGAAGAACCTGGTGATTTTTCTAGAAGAATTAATTAGATAATAGAATTAAATGAAGATAGAGATGAAGTTCAATACAAAATTCATCAATATCAAAACAAGATGAAAACTTTGTTTGATAGGAAAGCAATAAAAAGATATTCTAGAGGAGATATATTTTTGAAGTGAGGTGCCCGGAGAGAATAAAAGGGAAAACATGAAATTTGAAAATCTCTTGATGGGGCCATTTAGTATTGCAGGGGTTAAAGGAAACAATACTTCCATTCAACAGAACCTGAAAGGAGCATACTCTACATTGCCTATCAATGGACAGTATCTAAAGCACTATATTCAGTATTGAAGTTGATTGTAGCCATAATTCATTGTAAATTTCTGGTTTTATTTACATTTTCATGGCAAGTGTGATTTTCACAGCAAAGACTCCATAGCCCGAGGAAAAAGCACATGGACCTGCATGATCCGTGCATCTCACAGGGAAATGCAGTTCCCAAATGGAGCCAATGTTGTAACATTGTTCTGCATTTTTACATTTATATGTCAAAAAAAGAAAAATAAAGAAAAAAAATGAAAAGGGATAAAAAATGAAATTGAAAAAAATGAAAAATATTGACAAAAATAATAAAAAAAAGGAAATGAAATCCAAAAAAAATAGCGATGCACATTCAAATGTCGCTATCAGATTCAGAAATATTAAATTTGTTGCTAAGTTGAAACTTAGGATAATTGATTTATTTGATGTTTTTATTGAATTTGATAAAGTTAGGATACGATGAAATAATCTTGTCGCATGCAAATTTTGTGCTAGAAGCAACGGCTTTGATTCACTCTACCGAGATTAGCAGTAGATGAACCTTTTCATGGGCCTTCACACTCCCGACGGTTAACATGAGGGGTGGGGGGGAGAAAAGCGGTCTCAGCTCAAACTACTGAAGCATATGTGGCAAACGTTGAAGGATTTCAAGGGGTCACCTCCCAATGCAATAAACCACAGATACCCCCCCTGTAAAACTACCTCCACTCTCGCAACCGATTATAGCCTCCGCCAACCATCTCCCGCCAAGTGTCATCCCCTCCACCACATATCTTCTGCCGCATAACCATTAGCTCCTACCACTCAACTCTTGTCACCCATCCTGCCACATCATCATCCTTACATGTCACCTATCTGTTAGTGTTCGAAATATCCCGCGAGATCTTATGAACATTACATCATTTATTCTGATCATATACTTGTTTTTGTTAATTAAGCCCCCACTCCAAATATGTTTGATTAGCCGCTATGCACCCAATTCACCTAATTATATAAAACCTTGTAACACCAATTATTTAGTTCCTTTGCTAGCTATCTAATTCTACAGAATGACGAACTGTCTTCCACCAACTGTCAATGTTCAAAATCAATTCTCCTAGCGTACAATCGACAGATTTTGCAAGTAAACCTATACTTAAAAGTTTCTTCAATTTTGAATTTTTCTTCCGTTCGAATTTTTCGTCCAAAACATCTTAGCATTTTCCCTCTGTACTTGATCCTCTATCATATAAAATGTCGAACCGTAAGGGAAAAGGAAAGGCCACAAAGAACAATCCCCTTATTCCTCTAGTCCCGAACTTCGAAAAAGCCCCTTTAGTAGACACCTGGGATAAAACCACACAAACCATTTCAAAATTTGACCTTTATGAGCTACATAATTGAGCCAAAAAAAAATATATAGATAAGAGTGATGAATTAAACATCTGGGAATCCTTTCTCCCACAGTTCATCTTTCCCCGGACTCATTTCTTTCCATAATTCTTTGTCTGTTGTCATTTTAGGTATTTACCTAGTTAAAGGATCGTCATTTCCCAAAGTAATGAAGTTGTCTTCTCTGTTTCTCTTGAAAACATCTTCCAGGCCCTACAAATTAAATATGAACCTTCACATCACCCTTTTTCTGTTGAAATCTTAATGGAAATGTATAACAAACTCACTTTCCCTCAAAGAACCTAGATATTTGAATATTTCCTTCCTGAGAATGTTGAGGTGCCTAGGACTAGTCCCCCATATCCAAATTTTATCTTTCCTGAGATTTCCAAGCAGGTCATTTCCACGGTAACTTGATTGCTTGGAAACTATATTGATCAATGAGTAGATGAGATAGTATTAATATTTTTTTCCACTGTTGTAGTTTGTAAACAACCCTCTCTACTTTTCAACTATAGCCAATTTTTAGCTAATCAAATCCATGAACAGTTGGTTAATTACAAAGCAGAAGGTGTTTTCAAATACCAGTCAGTCCTAGTTTATATTATGTTATATTATCAAGTAGATACATTCAAATTCCCTTTACAGAAAACTAATAGTGAAGGTAATCCTTGGTCAATCATTCACTAGACTTATCTGGTTAGAAATAACTTAGAGGAGTATTCATATACTGATTTTATTGACAAATTCTTGTATACCTCACTATGTTTGTTAAGAAGAGACGTAATCCCAAGGATCTCTCTTGAGATTAAGAAATTTTTGCACCTATCAGAATAGGACAAATTAGGAGACTGGTATTTATACCAAAACTACACTGAAATCAAAGTTCATGTATCAGAATTTCCTCCATACAGATTGTCAATTTTTGCACCTATTAGGATTTTTTCATTGGAGTACAGCAAGGAAATGTTAAACATGGATGAAGAGAACTTTGTTTCCTATAAAAAAAAAGGCACAATTTAAGCTCAAAACACACATAGGACCATACATTATCAATACCAGAGCTGTTGCAAATGAAATAGATGCAATCTTGAGCTAAATGAATTTCAAGCTCAGCTTTTCTTGGTCATATGATCATCAAGTTCAACCAACATCATCTGCCCACTAGTGATGTGGTGGAACTTCTGGCTGCCCAAGACCCATAGCACAGCTGCAGCAACATCCTGTGTCTCTAGCCTCTCTAAATCAACAAGTTGGATAGTTGTGCCCTTGACACGAACACCCCGTTGAAAATGGTGCTCCATAAACTCAATAATGTTCCTCCCACAAGGTAACACCAGATGAATATCACCCACCACTGTGAGGGGAGGCAGTTTGGTCAAGAAGTAAATATCCTGTAATGTGAGCTCAATATTGTTCCCTTGCATGACAAAGACCTCTTGGCCTGATCCCAATAGCTCACAATTCTCAATAGCAAGGGCTCACCTACCCTCATCAGTGGGTTCTCTATCAACTTGAGAACCCCATAATGAGCCAATTCCCTTGAACCACCTAATCCCCCTGGATCTCGGATTGAAGAGTATCCAAGTCTTGTTCACGCCAGTTGATTTTCAGCTCTGTCATGCTTGCAACAGACCACATGTTTTGTTAGTTCAAAGAAGAAAACAAATGGTCTACATTGATCAATTTACAGACCCCACCAGGCTAGCAGACCAACCCTCTCTCCAGCCCCAAATCACAGTTTTCAACCCAAAAAGTGCATTTTCGTAGGTTTCATGTTGTTTCTTGTGAGCTAGATCGCACTTCTAAGCTCAAAACATGTGATGCGACCGTCAGCAAGATCAAGGGTCTCTCAAGGAGGTACCGGGTACCAAAAATCAGGAAATAAACCACTGAAATTGAAGAGATGAGGAAGGCCACCTACCTAAAAGTCACAGATCCTGATTCTGACGATCGGTTTGTCCGCTACGCACTCCACAAGTTTTAGAGCCTTTTCCTCCTCTCCAAATTCACCACAACTCACTTAGTAAATGAATCCAAATTGGAGGGAAAATGTCCTTTCATAGAAAAATCCCAAATTTTTCTATTGCCCTTTGTGACTAGACCGTAGCTTAGTTTGATGAATCATCAGCACCATTAGAATGCTCTCATTGGGCTCTATAATGGGTCTTATCTAGTTTTCGATGATTTAACACTTCACCAGGAAACCATTTTTCCAAGAAAGGTCACTTCGTCACCTCTCAAACTCAAATTTCATCATAAAGCGACACTTGTACTTTGAGGTCCACCCCCTCTTAATATTTTTCGTACCATATGTTGACTTTCGTCATGAGCAACCATCATTTACTCATCTTTTGATAGTCCCCACGAGGCCTAGTCTATGTGGCAGCGTCATCGAGTCACCCTTGTTCAAAGCATCCATGATGAGTCACCCTTGCACTCTTAGAGTCGATTTCATGTCCCATTATATCATGTCACCATATTCCATCCATATTTTCATACCATTCATCCTATGTTGCCCATTTTGGCCTCTAGTCATACTGTCCCCATCCCCTCTGGAGTTGAGTCAATCACTGCTAGCTCAACCATGCACTTTATGCTCTGACAAGGGAAGTCATATGTTTGTCCCTCAGTCCCATTTTTCCCCATTATCCCTAGTGTCAATCCATCAGTCACATTACTATTTTCCCTCTCACTTTAGTTGAGGATCCTCATTTCCTCATGTATCATGGGCCCTACTTTGTCCACATCCGCTCATTTATTCTAGAAGAACTGACTAGAGGGCAGTGTATCTTGGTTCTAGCTTCCACTCTTGTTCGGCGCCTTGGATCGAGCAGAGGGTCTCATTATTTCCCTTTGACTTGGTCGTTTCATGTTCATGATCGATACACTTGATGGTCTAGTGATGCAACAGATTGTACCAGTGATTCCTAGGTGTGTGTGAGATGTTTCAAACCTCATGAGGTGGTGGCCCTTAAGGTAGCCCCCCACATGCTCAAATGCATATCTATTATGCTATAGCCTCAGATGGAGTTCCGTAGAGATTATGGGTTCGGTTCCTACCGATCACAGTGTTCATAGCATGCACGCCTCCTCCAGATGATCCATTCAATTTCGCAAAGCCCTTCCTTGTTCAGCAAGGCTTCTCCAGTTGTTCTACCCTCCCTCCCAACATTTTTTGAGGGAAGGGCCTTTGTATCTCATATACTCAATGTTGGGCTAATTTATTGACTAAATTAACACAAGTATTTAATTATCAATCCGGGTTTGTAAAACTTGGAGGCAAATCCACTGTATATGGACATCAGATATAATCAAGTTTAGAAGATAAAATTTGAAAACTAAAGAAGTGCATATTACAAATATAACCTACATTAAAATTTTCTAATTTACTTATGTAATATATGAGGGAAGAGGCTCCTAACTTAGGAGAACCACGTTCTCCTTCCCTACAATACTACTTTCATGAAGATAAATCTAAGAGCACTAATTGACAATGGTTTATGATGCAGAAGATGTAAAAGAAGAGGCTCCTAACTAAGGAGGTCCAGATTGTCCTTCTTCACAATCCTACCATATCACAATCACCATTGCTTCAAACCATAAATACAGAAATAACTTCAAATAAGAAATGGAGAATGAAATTCAGTTTCAGTTCAAGATCAAATAGAAGGAGAATTTAACTTAAATTCTTGTGTGTCCCTTCATATGTAGATTAGAATTAAACCAATATTCGTTCAACAATCATCACACATCTAAATACATTTGAAATAAGAACTAATCTATGAAAACTATGAAAATTGAACCAAGAAGTGTACTTAGCTTGGTGTGGGGCCCCTCCACCCTTTCCTTGCACACTTGAAGAAATCTCAGCTACAGCAACTTCAGTAAATCAACCAAGCATGAACAACAAATTGAAATGAAACAGGTTCTTCAAATTAGCTTCAAACTCCAAAGTGTCTCAGCATAAAAGTTACATATAAATTACATTTCTAAGCCATCAAAGTCTTGGCTTTAAATAGAGGTTTTATGAAATAAACTAATCTATATTATCTCTAACACTTATATCTACTCATATCCACCTATCTAGGTCGAACTCATCCAATTCATCCTAAGAAATATGGTTAATCCCATAAGATCTCAAAACTGCCCTATTTCCTAGGGATTTTCTGGTGACTAGTCATGTTTGACCAGCCTTGACCGGGCCTAATAAAGCTTGTTCTGGCCGAACCAAGTGGAGTTAGCTCAGTCCTAGTTCCCAAGCTATCCATCCATGCATCAAAATCGAGCCCAAGTGTCATGCAAACATGTCATCCACATAACTATTACGGGGATTTCTTATTCAATCCAAAATTGCACTTGAAACTCAATTTTCATAAAAACTTCTAGAAATTGAAAAATTAAAATTAAACACCTGAATATGCATAAAATACATCAAAATGAGATGGATGTGATGGAAAATGGATGGAAAATATAAGGATTAAGTAATTTTTCTTAAGAAAAAATAGACCAAAACTGAGGGCCAACAGGAAGTCCTGTAGAAATTTTCCACATTATCTTCAAAGCTCCCTGGTGCAAGTGACCCAATCTTCTATGCCACAACTCACCGATGTCTCAGCTCTGCACCTTCTCTCCTTTTTTGCTCAAAGTAGCGTAGTCTTCTACATCCAATTTGTATAGGTTCTTCACCCGAACCTTAATCCTCTTCACCTGTCCTGAGGCTATGTGATGAAGGAAAGCCTTTCCCTTGCTAAATATCACATTGTAGCCACAGTCTTCCAACATGGAAATTGAAACCAAATTCTTCTTCAAACCTGGAACATACATGACATCTTTTAATGTGATAGGATAACCAAAATCCCTCTGAAAGGTAATAATATCGATGTTGGTCATGCTATACATCCCATCATCTCCCATCTCAATGTGCATCTAGAGATCCTTCTCCTCCAAGTCACTGAGGAACTCTTTGTTGGTAGTCATATGGAATGAGGCTCCACTATCTAGGTAACAAACACTACCCATCGCCAATGCCACCATGCAAGTGATGAGGGTGAAATCCAACTTGAATTGTGAAGCAAGAGATTCACTTGTCGCTCCTCCTGAGGGCTTATTACCGACCTTCTTGTGCAAAAACTTTGTGGCATAGTGTCACAACTCGTGACAGTGAAAACATTTAATCTTCGACATGTCCTTCTTCTTGTCACCCCAACTAGAATTTGATTTGAAATGGGATGAATTCCCCTTCTGTTTCTTCGCCTTTCCAACTAAGGCACAATTCTCCTAGTGTTCTGCTGAATCTCTTCTTATACCAAGTCAGATCACAATTTCTCCCACTCTAATAGCTTCTCCCTCCTATTAACCGAGTCCTGGTAGTTGTGCTAGCTCTTATGAAGGCCTAGAAGTGCTAGGCTCACTAGATCGTCTTCAACAACTATAACATTGAGCCTTCCAATCTCATCCTGAAATTGGGTGAACATGGTCAAGTACTTTGGTATTGTGTTGCCCTTCTCCATCTTGATTTTTCTGAGCTTGTCCTTTAGTTCCAACTTCTTGTGATCATTGGTGTTTAGAAACAGGTGTGTCAAGGCCTTCCACATTGCAAATGGAGTTTCCTTACCATGGAGGTTCGAGACAATATGATCTTGAACTCCTTCTAGAATAATCCTTTTGCTTATGCCATGCATTTTCTCCACTCTTTCAAATCTTGAGCATTAGTTGGTTTAGGAATATCTTTGTCTATGAATTCTTTAAGCCCATTGTCTTCCAACACTACCTCCATCTTGTCCTTCCAAGTAATATAGTTCGAACTACCCTCAAGGGCATATTCAAGTCTCAATCAATAGAATGACATCGTGTTGGCTCTGAAGTATGATAATTCAAATTTGATTTCTCCTGCAAAAGACAACCTCGTATTCTCCTCTTCTTATAGTGATTTCAACTTTGATACCATGTAGAAATTCCTTTTAGATTTAAACTGCAGATTGTAATATGCTAAAACAATTAATTTGAATCTACTCTACTCATTCGAAGAAACAATAAATGATCGATGAAATCACGAAGCATAAAAGAGAAATAATTCAATCACACATAACATAATAATTTTCTAGGGAAATCCACACCTAAAAACCCCTACTATATGTATATTGCATTATTCAGAAAGTATGAGAAGAATATAATGCTTTGCTCAAGCCCGAGCAACCTCTACAATATATCTATTTATCTCATTGCTTCCCAGACAAGCTCAAGACAATACTTAATCAATTTTGTTGCCTGCCAAGCTTCTATTTCCTTGTGCATTTTCCAAGGGAATCGACCCATATTTAATTGGAAAATTCCACAAATATGAATTGCGCAATCCTCATAGGCCTTCTTCTGATTGCATGCACCACCTGTACAATTCAAATGATTATACAACTGATAGTACATTATCCCTGAAATCCAATCTCAACTAGATTTGACATGCATGAGTTAATTATGAGTGAATTTTCAGTTTACTAGCTAAGCATTGCTGGTTACACCCCACTACTATAGGTTACACCCCACTACTAGATCTCCCACCAATTCCTCCATTAGTTGGAACTAGTTTAAGTGTCTTTAACTCAGTTACACTGAATTAAATAATTACAACTCAAAATAAACTCAACCAAGGCTCCTAAAAAGTAGAATACATGCTACATGACTCAAGTTAGACCCTCAAATCCAATTAAATGAGCCAACTAAGTCAAATTAACTTAGTTAACTATTACAATTTGTCATGAGATATGGAATTAAAATTTAATTTAAGGGAAAATTAAATTAGGATTTTCTTGTGGCATTTTCAATAGCCATGGTGGTCTAAAGAAACCACATTTTTATTTTTAAAAGGCCAAACCATAGGTCTAGATCCAACATGAAACACATAGCCAAAAGCCAACTTCTTATTATATGCATCTCCACCCCAATTCAAGTTAGTATAGTCAAATAACTTGCTATTCTTATCACACTAATTTATACCAAGCTAACAGGAAACCTCGATGGAGGAAACAATTATCTTCACAACCTTCAAGTGGATCTACTTTGGATCATGCATGAACCTAATCATCACATTAACATGAAAGAAAATAATTGGTTCACTGTGAGTTAAGTAAATGAAGCTATCAAAAAGCTATCTATAGATAATAGCATTGACTTTATGAGAATCTCGCTCTTTAGTAAGATCCACTTTTAAGTGATAAGGTGTAATTTCTCCCCTTTTGAATTTTTTCAACATATATTTGTTATATATTTAGGTTGAGAAATAAAGATATTGTCATCCATTTTCAAATTTGGATCCTAAAAAATAAGTGCAAGAGAACGAAGCGAATCATTTTGAATGCATGTACTAGTTATTTATTCAAACCCAATTTGAGATCAACATTACCTCCACTAATGACTAAATCATTAACCAATAATACAATAATTAAACTATCATCATTTACATGTAAAACATAATAATACACTGTTCTAAGTCATGACATTTGAAACCATAGTAAAAAGATAATTCATGAACTTCTCATGCCACGCCTTGGGGGTTTGTTCAAAGCATGTAAGGACTTTTTTAGTTGACACATAAGATTGTTGTCCTTCTCAAACTCTAAGGTTTCTCCATATAACATTCCTTAATGAGATCGCCATGTAAGAAAGAATTCTTGACATCCATCTAATGTACCTCTCATAAAAAACAAGTAACGAGTAAAAGAATCAGATGAACATAATTCATCTTTACAACAAGGATTCATCTAGTGTACCTCCCATAAAAAACAAGCAACAAGTAAAAGAATAAGATGAACATAATTGATCTTAACCCTCTATGTTTTCCCACGTAAATCAGGGTGATATGTTATATTGAAGTTCAAATTGATCCCAAGTCCCATAAACAAGTCTTTCCAAAAGCTTTGACGTAAACTTGGGATACGTATCTAGAATGATTTCCTTGGGGACTCCATGTAACTTTACAATTTATTTCATATGCATCTCAACAATATTAACTTCTTTGTGCGTTTACTTTATTGGGATAAAATGAACAACTTTAGTGAGCTTATCCACCACCAACATGATGGAATCATGTTGCCTCACAGTCTTGGGAAATTTGGTAATAAATTCAATTGATAAAACTTCCCACTTCCACTCAGGAATAGGTATTGGTTGTAGCAATCCAACATGATGCCCATGCTCAACCTTTACTTTTTGGCACTCTAAACACCCATCAATTATATTAAACCACTTTTTTTTCATAATTAGCCAAAAGTATTGACTCTTAATAACTAAAATGGGTTTTTGGTACCCTGGATGTTCAACATAGAGTATATTGTGCATCTCACTCAACACCACATTTTTTAGCCTTTGAGAATTTGGAAAATAAATTTTGCATCTAATCATGAGGACTTTGTCCTCTTTCAATTCATAATATTTATGTTGTGGCCATAAATTATCTTGCTATAACTTCTCTTTAATTTGCATGTACTATTGATATGAAATTGTAACCCCTAGAAATTTTATTTTAAAATCATGTTTATGTACCCTTATCATTGTAGCATGCATTCTTGCATCAACCACCTCGTTTTTCTTCCGTTTAATATATTTTTATTTCAAAACCATATTTAGCCAAAAACTTCTAGCTACTTAACTTGCATAGAACTCAAGGTTGATTGTCCAAACAAAGCCTTTAGATCATTATGGTCTATTCTCAATTCAAACCTATTTCCCATGAGGTAACGCCTCCAAATTTTTAAGGCATGCATGATGGTTGCTAATTCCAAATCACAAGTGGCATAATTTCTCTCATGCTCCTTCAACTTCCTTGACTCATAGCACATCATGTGTTGATTCTACATGAAGGCTCCTCTAAGCCCTTCCTTGTGAGCATTAGCGCACACAATGAATTCTTCAATAAGATAAACTATCTTTAAAATTGGTCCATTTTTTAAAATCTTCTTCAAATATTGGAGGGACCATCATGAGCCTAGTCAAATATAACACCCTTGTTTTATGAAGAAGTGACTAGGTGTGTAATTTTTGAAACCCTTATATGAACCCTTTGTAATACTTTGTTAGTTCCATAAAGATCTTGACCTCAGTGAAATTTCTTGGTGTTGGTCATTCAATAATGGATTTGATATTTTCTAGGTCCATTACCACATATTCCTTTGAGATGATATGACCCAAATAATGAATCTACCTATGGTAAAAAGAACACTCACTTATCTTGGCATAAAGTTGATGCTTTTTGAATGCCTACAACACCCTTAAATGTTTCTTATGTTGCTCTTTCGACTTTGAATACACAAGAAAAGGGAAATATCAACTTATAAATAAACTTGCCTTTTTTCCTTTGCTCCATCTTGGCCCTCTTCTGTCATCCCAAGCGTTCTAGACAACTAGCTTATCTTTGTTTTTCTCATAGAGGTGATATTCTTCCTCTTGGTTTTCTATAAAGTATTGGGCTCATCAAATTTGATTTTACCTATAAAATGAAGAAAATAAACTTATAAATATTTGTATATGTGAGACAATTGTTTTTGTGTAATAAAATATATTTATAATGAAATTTCTAATAAACTTAGAATTCTTCCTTTCAAAACTACATGGCAGATGAGGATAAATGCTTAGTCAAGAAGACCTGATTATAAATGCTTAGTCAAGAAGACCTGATTGGATTAATATGAACCAGTTAGACTGTGTTGTTACAGCTATAAAAATGGCATAGGAAAGGAGTTCTCTTAACCAAAATTGTGTTTGGTTTATATATATATATATATATCTACACACACCCTTGCCAATCGAGAGGTCACAGGGTCAATTCCCGAAAGCTCTTAGGGTCAGGTCAGTAAATAGGTCGAGGGGTGTGATCCCCTTTGGGGTCGATCTACCCTAGTGTTTACCGTGGACGTAGCGGCTACCCAGTCACCATGGATATCCGTGAACCACACGTGAAATATATATGTATATATATATATATATAATATATATATATATATATATATATACTCAAAATAACCATTTCAAAATCCAATCTTCACATCCATTTAGTGTACTTTGTTTAGTACCATTACTAACACCAACCATCATGTTTTAATAAAGGTCAGTTTGTTTTTGAACCTAAGGCTTTAGAATTAAGTTTTATTAGTTTAGGAATTTATATTATATATATATATATATATATATATATATATATATATATATAACCATTCCAAAATCCCAATCTTCACATTCATTTAGTGTTTGTTTAGTACCATTACTAACACCAACAATCATGTTTTTATAAACATCAATTTTGTTTTTGAAATTAAGTTTTATTAGTTTAATAAGTTCTTTATTAATTATATATAATAACATTTTCATAATTTTAATTATGGTTTAAAATATGATTTTATAAATTGTTATTTTTATTTATAAATTAAAAAATAACAAAAAAATTATAAATTAAGTTGTTTTTAAATATAAATGATAAAAAATTCATCTTTTAAAAAATAAAAGATAATAATATTTTGTAAATATCATAAAACTTTGTAAAATTTTAAAAAATAATCATATTCGTAAAATTATTATAAAATTTTGTTATTTAAAATTCATATTATACAAATTAAATAAATTTTAATCCTAATATATTCTAACTATATTAAAATTTTCATTTTCATTAAAATTTTCATTTTTATTTTTATGATTGAAAAGATTTTTGCATATATACTCCTCATAAAAACACACATTTACGCATTTAGTTGTTGAGGAGAGTCTCTTATTACAAAAGAAATGCACTATATTGAAAGATTGACCAGAGAAATACTTACTCACCCATAATAATAATTTTTCCAGACTAATGTAAGTTTTTTTACTACAAATATTAAATTTTGAAAAGTCTTGAAATGAGGCTTTCCATCCAACCCCGGAAAAATGAAAATACAGTTGACGATGACACTTTTGCATTACATTGAGTATTTAATGAGAAGACTTTGATATGGTTTCAAGTGCTCATGAGATAAATATGAGATATTTTTATTTTTTAAAGTTTGGGATATTATATATTTAGTTTTATTGATTTTTTCGAGATTTATGTATTTGGAATTTAAATATAATGGTTTAATTTGTTTTATTTTTTTATATTTAAATTTATAAGAAAAAACAAAATATTCCCTAGAACTTGACATCATCAAATAATAAAATCAAAATTATTACACTACTAATAATTCATATAAACTCATCATATAATTACAAAAATCTAACTTAAATAAAAAATAACAATCATCTCTTTTAACTATTAAAAATAAACTTAATTAACCCATATAGATTTACATAATTGTATTAATCATTCACCTATTTAATAAAAATATGATGAATTACACCTTAAAATCTGACAAACAAATCAGTGACTGAGATTCTGGTTACTAATCGAGTTGCCACCTTTCTCAATTTCCAAGAATAAAGAGATTCCACAAAATATTTCTTCAATTTTTTTAATATATATGCATCTCGGTAGGTATGATGATCTCGTGCTAATCACTGATGCAGTGAATTTAATATACAATAAGACGGTTCCCTCTCGTTTACCATGTTTGACATTGATAGAAGAATATTTTTGTTTGTATGCCCACATAGATAAAAATAAAACTCTCTCATGTTTTGTTTTGTGTGTATGGTTTAATTTTTTGTTTGTTTGTTTTTAGTATCATTGTTTTTATATCATTGAATAGTGAATAAGAGGTCCAGACTTAGAATAGAAATATTATTTTTATTTCAACCGACAAGGGAAATGAACCAGCGATTTTACGATTACAATTAATATATCCAAAAAAAAATTATTCTTATTTATATTCTACAAATAACTATCAACTTAATATCAAAATATTTAGCAATATTTCATGTTTTTATAATTTTTTAAAATGTGATTTTATAAAATTTTTGATAAAGTTAATGAAAAAAAATATTATTATTCTCCCTACTCAATTTCAATTCTTATTTTTAATATTTTGAAATTTCAAATACACAATAATTTACACTTCCATCTAACTTAATAGTAATTACACCAATTTGAAGAAACTATTATAAAAACACCTCTATTTAAAAATTATCTTTTATAATATAAATCTCTCCATACATCTCTGTTTTACATTAAATTTTACTCTAATATTTAGATAAACCGGATCATGTCACAACACTTTGTATTTCTAATATCTTTATTCTCATAGATCTAAATATACTCATATTTCTAATATCTTTATTCTCATAGATCTAAATATACTCATAGATCTGGATGTACTAATTTTAGTAATAAATAAAATCTTTTATGAAAAAAATAAATGATGTTGACATTTACATCCTTTGAATTTGAATTATTAATCCTATATTTAATTGTTCAAAATAAAAGTCTGTGATAATACTAAATCTAGCTTACTTGTAAGCAGTGCCAACCTTTCCAACACATCACCGACATTTACTTTTCCAAACCGTGTGTAAGTATGCATCCATATCTTTCCTTTCCCCGTCTTCGTCGGAAAGAACGGTCGATACCTGAAATGAATTATTACCGTGGGAACCCATGTCAGCATAATATCACATTGTAATATTTGAACTATAAAAGCCATCGAGATAACGCAATTTCGTTGAAATATTCACGGAATAATATTTTGATTAGAAGCAATTTCCTTGAAATATTCACGGAATAATATTTTGATTAGAAAATTTTTCCAAGGTAAGTTTGCAGTTGCACGAGCTTTGGAAACATCTAAATTTAAACGAGAACCCTCCTGATTTTAAAATAAATGTCACTTTTTAGTCAAAATTAAATTGATTATGAAATATATTTTATGTATTCAAATTTAAATTTATTTACTCAACCTATAGAATATCCACACTGAACCTCTACGCGCCTACAATTATTATTTGAGAAGTCAACCGTGTTTTTGGCCAGTGGAAAACCAAAAGGTATCTCTGGCTCAATTTGTACGAGAGTTCAAGTGGAATATTGTTTTTTAATTTATTTTGCCAGATGGCAAGAAATATCATCACCGCGGCAGTTTTTATTTCTATTTTTATAGCATTATAAATCTTATTTGACATAAGAGGGGAATAGTCATCACTTTTTGAGTGACAGCATCGGGAGAGAGGAGGCTAGTGAGAAAAGAGGTGAGTGAGGAAAAGTGAAGAGAAAGACACTCCATACTTATTCCCTTCGCATGTTAGATAACATTTATAATGCTATAAACGTAAAAATAAAAACTACCATCGCCCGGCCCTGGGATTATAAATATCATTGCTAGCGTGGTCGTCTAACATAGAACTGCTCTTTGCAGCTTTCGAGATCAGAAAGCAAGCGAGCAGGTTTTAATTTGGGATTGGTCGTGTATGAATGTGCTTTAGGGTTGGGGATTCCAAATTTTGAAGCTCAATCATGGCGAGGACACAGCAACTGGAGGTGCTAAATGCGCTGGACAAGGCCAAAACGCAATGGTATCATTTCACAGCCATCATTATTTCTGGCATGGGTTTCTTCACTGATGCTTATGATCTTTTCTGTATTACTACTGTCACCAACCTGCTGGGGAGACTTTATTATTACGATCCAACGACTGGCAAACCCGGATCGCTGCCGCCCAATGTGTCGGCGGCAGTGAACGGCGTGGCTCTGTGCGGAGTACTGGCAGGCCAGCTGTTCTTCGGCTGGCTCGGGGACAAACTCGGGCGCAAGAAAGTGTACGGAATGACGCTTATCACCATGGTAGGCGGCGCCCTGGCCAGCGGGCTCTCGTTCGGCCATACGGCCAAATCAGTGATCACAACGCTCTGCTTTTTCAGGTTCTGGCTAGGCTTCGGCATTGGCGGGGACTATCCGTTGTCCGCCACGATAATGTCAGAGTACGCCAACAAGAAAACACGCGGGGCCTTCATTGCCGCGGTGTTCGCTATGCAGGGCTTCGGCATCTTGACCGGAGGCGCGGTGTCCATCATCGTGGCCACGTCGTTCAACAAGGCGTACCCTCGGCCGACGTTTGAAGAAAACCCGGGGCTGTCTACTGCCCCGCAGGCGGACTTTGTGTGGAGAATAATCCTCATGTTCGGAGCCATCCCAGCGTTGCTCACTTATTACTGGCGTCTCAAGATGCCGGAGACAGCTCGTTACACGGCGCTCGTGGCCAAGAACGCGAACCTGGCCGCTTCCGACATGGCCAAGGTTTTGCAGGTCGACATCGACAAACAGACGCCGGAAACGGCTAAGGCTGCCGGAAATGACCAATTCGGGCTGTTTTCTAGAGAATTCGCAAGGCGCCACGGGCTTCATCTTCTGGGGACGACGACCACATGGTTTCTTCTGGACATAGCCTTTTACAGCAACAACCTTTTCCAGAAAGACATCTACACGGCCGTCGGATGGCTTCCCGCCGCCAAGAAAATGAACGCCATAGACCAAGTCTACAAGGTAGCGAGAGCCCAGTCGCTCATTGCTCTCTGCGCAACGGTGCCCGGCTACTGGTTCACCGTGGCTCTCATAGACCGCATAGGCAGGTTCGCCATTCAGCTCATGGGCTTCTTCTTCATGACGGTTTTCATGTTCGCTCTTTCAATTCCATACTACCATTGGCGAGGGCAAACCTGTGACAGTGGCTACTGCGGCGGACAACCCACGACCTTCGTGATCATGTACTCGCTTACGTTTTTCTTCGCCAATTTCGGGCCAAACAGTACCACTTTCATCGTGCCCGCCGAAATCTTTCCGGCCAGATTGCGCTCGACGTGCCACGGCATCTCGGCTGCAGCTGGGAAGGCGGGGGGCATCGTGGGAGCGTTTGGGTTCCTGTACGCTGCGCAGAGCACGCATCAAAAGGAGACAGATACAGGTTACCCCACGGGAATAGGAATCAAGAAATCTCTGCTGCTTCTTGCTATTATCTGCGCCATGGGTTTTTTCTTCACGTTTTTAACTCCGGAGACGAAGGGCAGATCTCTTGAGGAGATCACGGGTGAAAATGATGATGACCAGGACGAGGGACAAGAGCTTCATTCCGGTCGCTTTAGCAATAATCGAACCACGCCTGCTTAGAAAGATCGTGGGTACTGTCTTAGGTTTCACTCTTTTGTAATTTGTAGTAAGAGTTTCATTATATTGCTGCAATATCAGAGCTTCTATCTTAAGGGGCTCTGCACTAAGAGATCCATCACAATTGTCTTCGATATTTTCGTATAATTCCAACTCTGCATCTAAACAGTGGAAATTTTTGAAATTTTTTCTCATTTTGATTATGACGCTGGGATCTCATCGTAGTTTCTTTATAATCTCAGCTCTGAACTTACAGGGAGGATAATTGTTTTATAATCTAAGCTTTGAATGAAAATGGACGATAAATTACTAAATTTGTGTTTAGCTTGTTGGGGATTTTTCTGGTAAAATCCAAAAACAAACATTAACTGAACACAGAGTCAATGCTCTGTTTTTCCTCCTCAGGATTTTTTGCACAAGGAAGCAAATAAAATTTCTGAGAACAGAGATTTTCACACCAATAAAACTTTTATATTTATTAATAAAAACTCTGATACATATTTCTTCCTCTTACTGTGAGGGATTCACCAAAAACTAAATTACTCTGCCTCTATTACAAATGATTTTTACATTGCTGTGTAAAATCTTCATTCACATTTACTGCTGTAAAAATGGGCTTTTACATTTACACATTTACTGCTGTGAAAACAATTTTCTTACATGAGTTTACTGCTATAAAATAAAAACCTTTCACATTCACTCGTGTGAAATTTCTTATTACATTTCAAAATTCTGGCCTTTAACATTACATATAAAAAAAACTTTTCCATTCCCATTCGATGCAACAAATTGCAAGCACCTGTGAAAGGGATTTCAAATGATCATTTGTTGTCGCAAGTTTGCTCTGGTTTCAATTTTTGTTCGCACTGCAGTGCTCTCCCTTGGTTTTCTATTCGCTCCGTGGAACCCCAGTTCTTCTCCTCCCCGTGTGCAATACTAAACTTGAAGTCAACTCTCATACATAAAAATTAATAAAAATTACATACCCTTTTTACGCCCATACTTCCGTATAAAAGAAATATTACATGCCGTAAAAAAAACATTAAATGTATTACCTAAAAACTATGACATTTCATTTACATAGGGTATGGTCAATGATCTTACTCCACGCAGCGTTTATTTGTTGCAGGCCCCGTATGCACCTTGGAGCAATCAACGACGAAGAACCTCCCTTGCGATGGGACGGATATCGGATGACCATTTTTGACCGACTTTTATCTTCAGATAAGTGTCAGAGGGTGATGTCACCCCTCCTCCACGTGTCAGCTCTAAATCTTATCGGAGTCATTTGTACGGAAACCATCTGCAAACCAAAAGCGGTCCGATGAGGTTACTGACGGTTTGTGGTTTTCTGCAGTTGTTTTGGCGTTGGTATGGCGTTGAAATTACATTTTCAACACTCCCCTTTAATTTCAACTGCTGGGAATTCGGTCATACCCAGACACTTCCTCAAAAATTCAAAGCTTTTATGATCCAATGGCTTTGTCAAGATGTCTGCAACCTGTTCTTGAGTCCTGCAATGTTCTAGGACAATTTCCCCATTGTTCACCAATTCTCTGATGTAGTGAAACCTTG
This sequence comes from Pinus taeda, assembly GCA_000404065.3. Taxonomy (NCBI): domain Eukaryota; kingdom Viridiplantae; phylum Streptophyta; class Pinopsida; order Pinales; family Pinaceae; genus Pinus; species Pinus taeda. The sequence continues at coordinate 17,027 of APFE031715587.1, read as the reverse complement.
TATCAA
>APFE031715587.1:0-10430 GCA_000404065.3 Pinus taeda | reverse complement strand
TGATACAAAAATACAAGGGCTTTTGAGTCCTTCTTCCTATTGCTCTTCAGCAGATCCTTCTCTCCTGGAGTTAATCTACTGGACTCATTTTCATCTGCTGGTTCTTCATAACCATCTTGAACTAATTCCCATAAATCTTGATAGGCAAACAGGGCTTTCATAGTTATTGCCCAATAGTCATAGTTCTTCGCATTAAATTATGGGAGCTGGGTGTTAAACATACCCATACCAGTGCTTGTGCTGGCCATCCTAGCACTCTTTAACTATGTTTCTAAATCCTTGATTGTGTATTAAAAAACAACTGACAGCTACAACAAAAGACTCCTCCCTTCAGCTTCTTTGTCACCTTCAAAGAGCCTAAGCCTGCTCTGATACTACTGTTGGGGATTTTTCTGGTAAAATCCCAAAAACAAACATTAACTGAACACAGAGTCAATGCTTTGTTTTTCCTCCTCAGGATCTTTTGCATAGGGAAGCAAATAAAATTTCTGAGAACAGAGATTTTCACACCAATAAAACCTTTATATTCATTAATAAAAACTCTGATACATATTTCTTCCTCTTACTGTGAGGGATTCACCAAAAACTAAATTACTCTGCCTCTATTACAAATGATTTTTACACTGTTGTGTAAAATCTTCATTCACGTTTACTGCTGTAAAAATGGGCTTTTACATTTACACATTTACTTTTCTTACATGAGTTTACTGCTATAAAATAAAAACCTTTCACATTCACTCGTGTGAAATTTCTCATTACATTTCAAAATTCTGGCCTTTAACATTACATAAAAAAACTTTTCCATTCCCATTCGATTCAACAATCGATTCAACAAACTGCAAGCACCTGTGAAAGGGATTTCAAATGATCATTTGCTGCCACAAGTTTGCTCTGGTTTCAATTTTTGTTCACACTGCAGTGCTCTCCCTTGGTTTTCTATTCGCTCTCGCTAACCCCAGTTCTTCTCCTCCCCGTGTGAAATACTAAACTTGAAGTCAACTCTCATACAAAAAAAATACATATCATACGATTCATGTGCAATTAATAAAAATTACATACCCTTTTTACGCCCATACTTCCGTATAAAAGAAATATTACGTGCCGTAAAAAAAAAACATTAAATGTATTACCTAAGAACTATGACATTTCATTAACATAGGGTATGGTCAATGATCTTACTCCACGCAACATTTATTTGTTGCAGGCCCCGTATGCACCTTGGAGCAATCAACGGCGGAGAACCTCCCTTGCGATCGGACAGATATCAGATGACCATTTTTGACCGACTTTTATCTTCCGATAAGTGTCAGAGGGTGATGTCACCCCTCCTCCACGTGTCAGCTCTAAATCTTATCGGAGTCGTTTGTACGGAAACCATCTGCAAACCAAAAGCGGTCCGATGAGGTTACTGGTGGTTTGTGGTTTTCTGCGGTGGTTTTGGCGTTGGTACGACGTTGAAATTACATTTTCAACATAGCTCTGGTTCACCTATTCTCTCGGCACCCTGTAATGTCATCAGCTCGAACCTTGAGTCTAGCTGCTCTCAGTGTCCTGTCACAATTAACTTTGTGTAGTCCTCTAGTGCCACAATTAATCTTTGTGCTCAATCTTTGTGTCTGATATGATATGCAACGCCAAGGCGTAGTAGGCAATCTTTGTGTCTGATATGATATGCAACGCCAAGGCGTAGTAGGCATGGAGGGTGTCACGCCCCCCATTCTTTTTTTCTTTAATTGGCCGGGTGCGGCACCCCCTAAGTAACCAACTTTTTCCATAATTATGTTACTTTACGAACTACACCTTCATTCATGTATAAAAACCTTCAATTACATTATAATGTGCGGAAACCATTATAAGAGAATTATAAACGATAAAGAAACGCCAACAATATGCAAGAGAAAAACATATTTTTATTATATAAGAGTTTTGTTACAATGGCCGGGAGCGTCGCTCCACCGGCATTATAAACCAAGTTGGGCGCCCACCCGTGCAAGAGCGCACAACGGTCGCATCTCAACACTTCACCAAATACACAATACAACCTTTGCCCGAATGGGCGGGCACGCCCGTGCACACCCCCACACGAACCACAACCGAAGTATCGTTCAACCGAGCGGTCTACCTGCGCCCTCACACCATTTGCGTTCACCCGCGGGTCAGACGGGTCACCCGCGCCCTCACCCTTGTGCCTCCACCTAGCGGGCGGTTCACCCGCACCTTCACCCAACGCTGCACGACCGTATCACCTTGCCCGACTCGGCGGGCGGTTCACTCGCACCTTCACCCAACGCTGCATGACCGTGTCACCTTGCCCGACTCGGCAGGCGCATCTCCAACACTACTGCACGCTGCGGTTAAGTGTGCCCTCACACCTCTCTCATATGCGTTGAGACTTATGCGAGTGCTTTCGATGATTCCAAATGTCACCAACATTTGGCATATGTATATGCAACCAAACATAGAGCTATGCGCTCGGTCGACTCACCCATCACCCGTGCATTCTCCACACTCCATTGCCCATCGGTTGGTCGGCCCGCCCATCGTGTGGGACCACCCCACCCAACGCGCCCATCGTTGTGTATCTACCCACAGTCAGCTCGTTCGACGAGTCATTTAGCTCGCTTATAAACGATGGCTCGTCATTCGCCCTCATACATGTGCGCGCCTTGGTTCTCCACCGCACTTCTCATGCCTTAGTCGGATTTTCGCTCAAGTGGAGGTGCGCGCGCCTGGTCCGTAACCGCAGGCGTTACATCCTCTCCCACTGGAAATCATTGTCGCCCTCGACAATCCTGATCGTCTCAGTAACCTCCGATCATACCTCGCAATCTTCCTCTTCCATCTCCAAAGTGAGTCCTCCGATTCCCAACACTCCTCCTCAAGTGCTTCCTTCCATCTGACAAGGTACTCCTGTTTCTGGTGGCAACCAATCCCTGTAGTTCTGAAGCTCAAAATCTTCTCCAACTCCAAGCTTGGTTTGTCCACTATCCCGACTGGTCCTCTCGGTGGTTCAACTCTCTCTGGATGGTCTGAATCAAGTCTGCATCTCTTCAACTGACTAATGTGAAAAACTGGATGCTTCATGTGCATATGGTGCGGAAGCTCCAACTCATAAGCAACCTCCCCCACTCGCTTCTTCACCTGAAATGGTCCCTCATACTTCCGTGTTAGTTTGGCAGTTGTCCCCTTGGCTGGCTGAAACTGCTCCCCGGGAATCCTGAGAAACACCATATCTCCCACACTGAAGTGTACATCCCATCTTCCCCTATCAACATACTTCTTCATCCTCCTTGCAGCATCGTGCAAGCGCAACCGTGCCAACTCCAAGGTCTCCTCCCAAGCCTTCATGAACCTCTTCGCATGAGGACTCCTCAAAAAACCTCCTATCACAATGGTGTGCGGTGCAATCGGCATCTGCCCATTCACCAACTCAAATGGCCTGTACCCTGTCGCAGAACTCTTTTGAATATTGTAGCTAAACTGAGCAATATCCAAGAGTTCAGGGAAATTCTTCTAATCAGCCATCACATAATGTCGCAAGTAGTCCTCCAGCAATGCGTTGATCCTCTCAGTCTGCCCATCTGTCTGCGGATGGTAGCTCGAACTCCTCAACAACTCTGTCCCAACTAACTTGAACAATGTGGTCCAAAATCTCCCTGTAAAACGCGGATCTCTATCCGACACAATGTTCAACGACATTCCCCCAATACTTCACTATGTTCTTAAAGAACAACTCCGCAGTCCGCTCAGCTCCACAAGGTATCTTTGTCGGAACAAAGACAACATACTTGGAAAAACGATCAACCACGACCATGATCCCATTATACCCCTGCACCTGTGGTAACTGAGTGATGAAGTCCATCGACACACTCATCCATGGCCTCTCTAGAATCAGTAAAGGTTGCAACAGTCCTCCTTGCCTCTGCATATCCGATTTGTCCTGCTGACAAATGATGCACGTATGTACATACTCCTCCACATCCTCCCACATCTTCTCCCAAAAGAACCCCCTCTCCAACAATGCCAAAGAACGACGTTGCCCTGGGTGGCTAGCCCACGGAGAATCGTGGCACTCCTTCAAAAGGTGCCTCCTGAGACCAGATGTCTTTGGAACATAGAGTCGGTTTCCAAAGAACAAGTAACCGTCCCATAGAAAGAACTTTCGTGTCTTCCCTTCCTTTATCTGCTTCACTATATTCTGCGCCAAAGTATCGGTTTCAACACTTTCCTTCAGTTTGTTTTACATCTCTTATGACATCTGAACCCGACTTCTACTCCTTGCTGCCCGGTCTTCACCCTCCAATGCTACAAGTTTTCCCTTCCTACTAAAGGCATCTTCTTGCGCATTGTGTCTACCCGGTCTATACTCAATAGACATGTCGAACTCTGCCAAGAAGTCTTGCCAACGAGCTTGCTTTGCAGAAAGCTTCGGTTGTGATGAAAAATAACTTGCTGCAACGTTGTCAGTCTTGACAAAAAACGGCTTCCCAATCAGGTAATGCCTCCACACATGAAAACAATGGATGATCGCAATCATCTCCTTCTCATGAACCGGATACCTCCTCTCTCTATCCTGCAACTTCCGACTCTCATACGCCACCGGATGCCCATCCTGCATAAGAACCCCTCCTATGGCAAAATCTGAAGCATCAGTGTGTACCTAAAACGGTCTTCTGAATTCAGGCAACTTCAGTATCGGCGCTGTAACCATCCTTCTCTTCAAGTCATCAAATGCCTTTTGACATTTATCTGTCCAACACCACCTCTTGTCTTTCTTCAATAAGTCTGTCAGTGCCGATGTTACCTTGGAGTAACCTTCTACAAACTTCCGTTGGTAGTTGGTCATGCCCAAGAACACCCTCATCTCATGGACATTCTTCGGTTCAACCCAGTCCTCAATGGCCTTCACTCTGCTCGGCTCCATCCGTATGTACCCCTGACCAACAATATGTCCAAGGAACGGAATCTCGGTTTGAGCGAACACACACTTAGACTTCTTCAAGAACAACTGATTCTCCCTCAGTGCCTTGAACACCATCGCCAAGTGCTTCTTATGATCCTCCATGTTGTCACTGTACACCACTATATCGTTCAAGTACACTACTACGAACGAATCCAAGTATGGTCATAGAACATCATTCATCAAAGTACAAAATGTAGTAGGAACGTTGCACAACCCGAATGGCATAACAAGGAACTCAAAGCTACCATACCTTGTTACGATCGCGGTCTTCTTCTCGTCTCCTTCAACTATCCGCACCTGATAATACCCATGCCTCAAGTCCAGCTTGGAAAACACTCGGGCTTTCGCAAGCTTGTCAAAGCAATCAGCAGCCAATGGCAAAGGATACCTGTTCCTTACCGTTTGCTTGTTTAATGCACAGTAATCACAGCACATCTGTAGCTCATTCGAATCCTTCTTATGCTGGAACAATACCGGAGCTCCATAAGGGGACCTTGAAGGTCTAATGAAACCTGCATCAACTAACTCCTTTAGCTGTCGTTTCAATTCCTCCAACTCAGGCCCTGACAATCGATAATGTGCTTTAGCCGGGGGTTGCTTTCCTGGCTCAAGCTCAATGCTATGGTCCACTACACGCCTTGGTGGAAGCTTCTTTGGTAGCTCATCAGGCATCAAATCTGCATACATGGTCAGCACCTCAGAAATCTTGGCTGGAACAGGCGTCCCCACTCCATCACCTTCGACTCCCTTGAACATCACCGCATATGTCTCCATATCTGACTCCTTCATAGCCTTCTCCAAACTCAGTGCAGAAACATGCTGCACCTTGACTTCCCTCCTTTGCCTATGAGTGGGAAAAGTCCAAGTTTGTGACTGTCCAACCAACACCACCTCATCATAGAAGGGGACAACAATTGCCCTGTTTCCCTTCAAGAAATCCTGTCCGAGTATCATATCAAAGTCGTTCATCTCCATCACTGTGAAGTCCAACTGACCCTTCTAGTCTTTTATCTGCACAGGCACTTCATGTGCCAAACCCGCCACTTTAGCTCTAGAGTTCACTTCCTTGACTTCCACATTCGATGGGAAGATCGTCAGTCCAACCTCTTTTGCCAACCGTGTTGTCATGAAGTTATGAGTGGCCCCTGTGTCCACCAGAACTTGAATGGTCTTGCCATGAACCATCAAGTCCATGAAACCCAGACTGTTCATCCACGATTTCTCCATAACTTTTCCCTGCATACATGTCTATTCTCTACATTCATCATCCAGCAATGGCTTCACTTCCTGTGAACCTGCTCTAATACCACTTGTCACGCCCCCAATTCCTTTTTCGTTAAATTGGCCGGGTGTGGCATCGCCTAAGTAGTTAACATCTTTCATTGTTAACTTACTTTACGAACTACGCCTTCAACATTCATTATAAACATGAATAACATCATAATGTGCGGAAACCATTATTATAAGCACATGATAAAACAGCAGCTTGAACACAATCATATGCAAGAGAACTTCTTTTATTATATATATGAAGATTTTGTACAATGGCTAGGAGCTAGGCTCCACCGGCGTTTTACCCGGGTTGGGCGCCCACCCATGCAAGAGCGCATGGTGGTCACACCTCAACCTTAACTGAAATACAACTCACAACCGAAAACAAGTTTTCCTTGCCCAAACAGGGGTGCGCCTGTGCACAACCCACACCAACTGCAATCCAAAACTCGTTCCTCGTTCGGTGGGTGGGCGCCTTAGAACGCCCTCCACCGGCACCTTCAACCACCCTTACAACCTTCGTGCGGCTCGTGCCCTCCGCCCGGCATGCGGGCGCATTCCTTGCGCCTTGCTGCGGCTCTACACTTGTGCGCACTCTTTGTTGAGCGATGGAAGATGAGCGATGATCGATGCTAAAAATGCCATCTCCATTTGCTTGTTTATACTCCTCCTTCATGTGAAGGTCGCGCCCATGGCCGACCCCTCCACACACTTCCAACCAACGCGTCCTCAACGTTATGCAAAACCACCATATGGTCGACTCGCCCTTCGTTTGCCCTACTCCATGGTCGGCTCGTTTGGAAAGTCGTCCAACTCGCCCTATAAACCCATGAACGCCCATTCATCCGCATATATGCCATGCCTTGGTCGCTCGCGGTTCCTTTTTCGTGCCTTAGTCGATTTTCGTGGAGGAAGGAGCGCGCCCGGTCGCTCATGAACCGCAGGACGTTACACTGGGGATCCTAGTTACTGGTTTGGAACATTTACCAAAGCCTGCGGGTTTTGGTGTAACGAAAAACCTCTTCATCGTATCAGAGCCTGGACCCATGTTTGATTCCCCCGAGTTGTGTTTGAGAGGTGGTGTTGGAAGAATCACTGCACCTCTATGGAATCTGGAATTTCCACCCCAGGGATCCTAGTTACTGGTTTGGAACTTTTACCAACACCTCCGGGTTTTGGTGTAACGGAAAACCTCTTCAAGGGGCTTAATTTCTCTATTGGTGTTTAAGTGCATGATCTAAGAGTTAATTGAAAAGGCGTGATTGTAATTGGAATAGACCAAAATTAACATTGTTCGATGATTTGAACTAATAGTTCATGGTTATCGCGGTAACTTAAGGGTGTGATACAATGGTTTCAACCATATCATGGGTGTGACACATTACATTCTCATTGATAGTGGGTCAAAATATTATATTTTAATATTCCTTTAATTTTAATTTTTGGGAGACATAATTTTTGTGTTTAAACTTTGATTGACATGATCATTTCACTGTTGGAAAGGTCTTAGAGTGTAGAATAATACCATGGGATGTGGTGCTTTTGAGACAAACTATTACCACCCAAAAATGTCATTTAAGGCCTCAAAATCTTGGAACTTTTCTAACTCCAATTCTCCAAATTGGATCTTGCAACTAAAATTGCTCACATAAGTTGATTTCACAATTTTTTTTGCATTGAAGGCATCAATATGGATGACAAACAATATAATGAACCAATGTGGATGATAACTCCCCATTTTTGACTTTGTTAATTTACAAAAGCTTTCACTGAATGAAGTGTGGAAATTTTTCCTCTAGCTTCTCCCTAGAGTACCTTTTAGTGTTTCTCGGAAGTTTTACTTTCAACCCAATCTACGAAAGTTCATGTTGCTCTTGTCTTGTAGTTATGGGTCCCTTTTGCCAAAATATATCCTCAATCAACTCTTCATGAACATCTAGTGCTAAATTCTCTACAGAACGTAGGACCTACTCCTCTTCTTGATCCAACATACAAGGCTTATAGAGTTTCATATTTTCCAAAATCACCATTGAGTAAATGCATATGTATGGAAGTAGATTGAGTTTATATAAATTAACTCCCACTATTTCTAGTATCTCAAGGAGGAACATATCATATTGTTTTGATTTTCTTATGAGGACCATGTAATCTCTCCTTGTTGAATTGTAACCCTACTATATCTAATACTTTGAATAAATTGTGTATTATGTATTAATTGTGCCTAGCCTTATGTTTTCTTGTGACCTCCTCAATGTATCTTGTACTTGTAAATTACTTTGTTTGAACTTCTCAAAAAAAAAATCTACGCTTGAAGCATCCCTAGTGAGATTTTTCCTCCCTCCTCCTTGCTTCCTATGTGTAATATCCAAAGGTGAAGATGGAAAATATCCAAAACAAACTTCAAATGGCCATGGGTGAGTACAAATGTGTATTTTTCAATTTTAGATTGTTGTATATATACCATATTTTCATCCCAAGTCTTTAGATGTTTTTTATTGAAAGCCCTCAAATGTTATACGAAAGTCCTATTGACTACTTCTATTTTCCCATCCATCTGTGGATGTAAGTTGTAGACCTCTTCAACTTCCTATGAATATTCACTGATAATGTAATCCTAAATGCATTGAGAAATATTATGTCTCTATCTAAAATGATGCTTCTTGGTATCCCAAAGTGCACCTAGACCTATCTAAAGAACACGTTTGTTTCTCCTTGTTGGTTCATGGTAATTCTAAAAGACATGGGAATGCAAATCTTACTGAACCTATATGGTACAAAAAATAGGTATTCATGTCCATTCTTAGCTATTGATGAATCTACCATAAATTCCATACATATGCTTTCCCAAGGATGAATGGGTATAGGAACAAGATGATGTATTCCCCATTTCCTATTACTAGGCTCACTGGTACACTATAACATACGTTCTCTTATGAACTTATCTACATATTCTTGCATGTTTTGTTAATAGTCATACCTCTGTAAGTTCGCCACTATTCTCCCTACACCAAAATGTGCCATAACCTTGTAGGTTTGAGCCTCTCTTATTGGTTATTTCTTATCACCTTAAGGAACACAAAAATTGTCTAGCTTCTAGAGTAAGTCATTCTGGAGATCATAGTCAATTGTGTTGTCACCATTCCACACATTACTTTGGATATGCAACTTTTGAAACACCTCCTTGAACTCCTCATCCTCTATATATGCCTCTTTGTATGCATCATGTTTGAAAGGATCGATGTGCATTATAGTTCTCAAAGTTGTGATCTTTGATGTGGGTGGCCTTGAAAGCATGCCAACCAACATTTCTGTGTTTCCTTTCTTGTAATTTATAACTAAATAAAACTTTTGTAAATCCCCATCTACCTGTAGTGTTTGGTCTATTGTAACTTACTATGATCTTGTAGATATTATAACAACTAGTGATATATGTGAATGATTGTCTCCTTACCCATCAGATAGTGTTTCCACTTTTTCACAGTTTGTACTAGGGAAAATATCTCTTTGTTGTAGGTATGGTAGTTGAGAACCACCACATGAAATAGTTCAAAAATAGTAGCATACAAACCTTCCTACCTACATCAACACTACACTACATACCCACTCATGTCTATCTCCACTTCAAAGGGATGTTGCACGTTTGGTAATGCAAGAATTGATGATTAATTGATTTTCCTCTTTAACTCTTCAAAATATTTTTGTTGACCACTTCCTCATTGGTAACTCTTTCCACTCACTATTATGTCATGGAATGGTGCTACTATTGCTCAAAATGAGGCTATTAATTTCCTCAGGTATTGTGTTTCCCCAACAAAACTCTTGACCTTAGAAACACTAGTAGGAGTTGACTACTTCCTTATGCCCCTAATCTACGGAGGATATAACTTTAGCTCTCCTTCAGTAATCACATATCCTAAATAATCCAAAGAATTTTGTGTGAACTCATATTTCCTTATATTTATGAGTAGTTTGTGCTTCTTTAGTGTCTTTAGCACTAGCATCAAATATTTTGAGGATGTCAAAGTTTTTCATAGATTGGGACAACATGCTCCTCTCATTAATAATATCCACCTTTGGTTCCTCCTCTTATTAGTAATATCCACCCTCTGCTTGTTATTGAAATTTTTTTAAGACATTTGTTAGGAATGTCCTCCCATGACACTCCTAGTAATTTTTCCTTTGATCCCCATCAGGA
>APFE031715585.1:0-139690 GCA_000404065.3 Pinus taeda | reverse complement strand
TACCTCTGTAAGAATTCCCAGCTGAAACAAAAGATTCTTATGGAATTGCACACTTCTCCCTTAGGAGGGCACTCAGGATTTTAAAAAACTTACCACAGGGTTAAGAAGGAATTTTTTTGGGATGGCCTTAAATCAGATATTCAAAAGTTTGTGGTGTAATGTTTGGTTTGCCAACAAAATAAAGTTGAAACAATTAAGACATCGGGTCTATTACCACCATTATCCATTCCAAGCCAACGTTGGGAGGAGGTTTCAATGGATTTTATCACAGGTTTACCCAAGTCTGAGGGAAAGAGTGTCATCATGTTGGTAGTTGACAGACTTACCAAGTACGCACACTTTTGTGCATTATCACATCCATTTAAAGCCAGTACAGTTTCTACTGCATTTATGGAAACAATTCAAAAGCTACATGGAAACCCAAAATTATTGTAAGTGACAAAGATATTTTCACTGGAATTTTTGGACAGAATTATTTTCTTGTCTTGGTACTCAGTTAGCTCATAGCTCATCTTATCATCCTCAATCTGATGGGCAAACTGAGATAGTAACAAATGTTTGGAAGGATATCTTCGTTGCTTTGTATCTGATAAACAGACACAATGGGTCAAATGGTTGCCTCTGGCTGAATGGTGGTATAACACTTCCTTCCATACAACAACAAAAATGACCCCATTTATGGCACTTTATGGGTATGAGCCACCATCCATCACATCATATTTAAGAGAAAATTCTAAGGTTCAAGCAGTGGAACATCACATCGAACATCAACAACAAGTCCTCCAACTCTTAAAGGATAACCTCGTGTTGGCACAGAATAGAATGAAACAACAGGCAGATCAACATAGCAGCGAAAGAAGTTTTGATGTAGGTGATTGGGTATTCCTACGGCTACAACCATACAAGCAAAATGTCCCTCAAGCAAGCTAAGAAGGATAATAAATTATCACCAAAGTATTATGGTCCATACAAGGTGTTGCAAAAGATTGGTACTATGGCATACAAATTGGGGCTTCTTGTAACTTCTAGATTGCACCCAGTTTTCCATGTTTCATGTTTAAAGAAGTTTATAGGCGACAAGCTCCCAATTCAAACAATATTGCCAGAACTTGATGAGGAAGGAAAAATTATATTGGAACCGGAAGCAGTCACAGAAACAAGAACTCGACACCTACGAAATCGATCAATTTCGGAGTATCTTATCAAGTAGAAGAACTTATCCGCTGAAGATTCCACATGGGAGGATGAGAATTTTATACAAAAGTATCTAGAACTACTCAAGCGTTGAGGACAACACTTTTTTGAAGGAGAGGGGCATGTTGGGTCCCTATAATACTAGTGATTACCCCATTTCTATTGAGTTATACCCCTTATTATATTGATGTACCCATGTAGTGCCCATATTGTTACTATTGTGCCCCATAGAAGCCCACTATTGTTATTATTGTGCCCTTACATTATTATTGTTATGTAGGCTCTGATTATGTTTTGACCCCTTAGACTCCTATATATAGAGAGGAGGTCTTTTCATTTGAATCATCAAAGAATTGTTCATTTATGTAATGTAAAGGAGGTTGCCCCCTCGAAGAGGCTGAATTCTAAGGCGTTGATCTCTCTTTTCTATATTTTCTTGAGCTGGTTTCATAACAGCCATTGCCACTGGTTTAGAGGTGTTTTTGATCGTTGTTTTAAATTATTTGAAGTATGTCCTGACCTGGTACAACCATGGCTATGTTAATCATTCTTTATGGATCCAATTCAGATCACTACACTTAATTCTATTGTTTACACCTGTAGGTTACATGTTGATGATATGTTTGACGAAATGCCTTGCATGGATAATATGGGTCTGATTAAGGTCTTGTTCAACTTATTTCTTTTGCATCATTATTTCCCTGTTCTTTTATTGTTCCTAAATTATCATTCCATTATGGCCAGTGGCCTGGGCTATAGGCCTAAAAAAAGTGGCTCAAATCCTGAGGTCATTGGCACAACACTGACAAATTTAGTTTATGGTTGCTGGTAGGAAAGGTTGTGAGAGCGACTTTGGGTTTCTGGACACTCTCTTTCCTATAGCATGGGAGAGACTGAGACTTAAGATGTCAAAAACATCAGTAGGACCCAGGGACAAGATATTTGAGTGACTGGCATGTCACCTGAGGGTTTTTTTGTTGATGTGGATAGGATGGTTGATGCATTATGTCGATTCCATTTCCTTAAGGTCACATAGGAGGTCGAATCCAATCATAGTAGCCTCTCATCGCATGTTTACCCTAGTTGCATGGTTACTTAGGTAGATGTGTGAGGAGGTTGGTTATAGATGCACCCAACATAACAAACAGGGGAGGCTATTGCCCCCTATGACCCCCCCTCCATGCGACTAGTCATGGAAAGAATATAACACACACCCAACATGTCGAGCCTTCCTTCTATTAAGCATGGAAATGACTTCGTTTTCCTTGTCATCGATAGATTCTCTAAGATGGCCAGTCTGGCGCTCTGCAAGAAGAGTACCACAACAGAAGCCATTGTTAAGTTCTTGTTTGAACAAGTGTGGGTACATTTTTGGATCCCACAGTCAATTATCTTAGATTGGGACAATAGGTTCCTAATTATATTTTGGTCAAGTCTCTGGTCGATGTTAGATACCAAACTCACTAATTCCACGACTTTGCATCCCCAAAATGATGGCCAAACAGAGGTCGTCAATAGGGTGATCATACACATTCTATGTATGTACAACTCGAAGCATCCATGCACATGGGATGAAAGCCTCCCCTATGTCCAACACAACTACAACAGAGCTCTCTATAGCTCAACTAAACACAACCCATTTTCAGGTGGGATTGGGATTCCATTCACTATGTCCCATTGATCTGGCCATACCATTTGCAGCTACTCAGGCATATTCGACTCATGTCCATTTCAAAGCTGATAGGGCTAACAAATTCATTGAGCGCATTGAGCACATCCACGAGAAGGTCCATGACATTTTAGACAAAGCCAATGCTAAGTACAAGCAGCGACATGATCAACATTGGTGCCACACAAGTTCCAGGTGGGCTACAAAGTTTGGTTACATTGGCAGAAGGAGTGCCTCGTTGGGCCCCACTACAAGCTTCGCTCACTCTGATATGGGCCTTACACCACCACTGAGGTTGTAGGGAACAATTCTTTCAAGCTCAACAATCCACCAATTCATGTCCTGCACCTAGTGTTCAATGTGGACCGCCTTCAACAATACTTTACACCATTAATGGACACATCAGACATTGCAGAACAACTCACACCAAAACAATGTTAAACTCAGATTACATGAAACAAGCCACAACTAATCGAATCATGGACATGCAAATCAAGAACGCTCGCGAACAAAAGATCCAACTATGTCGGGTTGTCAAAGCTGACTAACTCTTGCCCCAAGGAAAGCGGCTCACTAAGGACCAAGTTCAACAAAACTTCCCACATCTCATGGAGGCACTCAATGCAATGGGGACCATTGCTTCCTGTTACGGGTGAAACCACCTTAGGCTTTTGGGTTGAGAACCCCAACAGAGCAGAGGGCAAACCTCAACAAGAAATGCTCAAACAATCATCAAAAATCCTTATTCTACTAAATCGTGCAGGAGTGTCCTTACTGTGATGTCCTTCATTTGGGTAGATCCCGTAGGATGCAAACCCTCAGTTTCTCCCAATGTTCTTGAAATGTGAAAATTATTCAAATGGAACATACATGATAGCAGAAACATAAAGGATATACATGAAGTTAACTTTAAATCATATAAATGAATGACTGATTATACATCCAGATAAGATCAATTAGTTTGTTTTGTTTGTTTTGTTTTTTATTTTATTTTTTTCGGGAAACAGTTGGGCCACAGGCAATAGGAGGTGAGTAACATGTAAAAACCATGAACTCCACCTGAAAATAAGGATTTTTTTTTAAGTGTTTTAACATATGTACGTATATTGGATATATGTTGACCCGCGTGTACATGCTTTTATCATAGGGCAAAGTAGCGTACAGGGAATAAAACATTGTTTTTTAGATTTTGGACCAAGTCTGGAAGGAAGGGTTTCCCTAGGCCATAATCAAAGCATCAGATCTATCAAGAGTGGTAAATGGTGCTATAATAAATGCCCCTTAATATATGAGGTCAAAAGGGGTGCATGACGGCTGAAATGTATTAAATGTATGGAAGGAATCATGCTAAGATCGAGGAGGAGTTCACCAGAATTCAACCTGCCAAGCCATCGAAAGAGATCAGAAAGAAATTGTTGTCTGAGGTGGGGATACCCATGCTCAGAAACAGTAGATCATGTCTTCATGCCAAGTACAAAAGCAGATCCGCATACAAGTATAAAGGAACTTGAAATACATAATGGATCATCTGATCATAATCAAGAAAGTACATGTCTGAATATCACATATAAAGAGTTGATCAATGATGTTGAAGTATGAAGTTGATCACTAAAGCCAAGAAACTGATCCAAATAGTACCAATTGAACATGATGGAATAAATAATACTACACTACAACTCGAGTGTCAGCATATAAGATGTGGTTGTAAGGAACTGTAACATCTAATGTGGATGGTGTCAACTAGTATAAATAGGAGAAACTGACAAGTGAACCAGGGCATGTTGATGCAAACCTGAGGTCTTCACCGAGTGTTGTGGTACATTTCTACACAATGGGAATGAATGATTTGAAGTTGACCACGTGAGAAATTGTTTGGTTACCACTCATTGATGTATATTATTAACAAACACGAGACTACTCACCAATAATGATGATGAGAGTCAAGGTACCCAGTACAATCTAACAAGTGCAAATAAATGAGTTGTAGTCGAACATTTAAAAGAATCTATCAATCAAGAGACAATGGTGTTTTCCCACTATCGATAGCGAAGGAATCTTCCACCGATGACTGCAAACCCTAAGGTACTGCCAAATGGACTCTAGATCCCTTTCCCAGAGTAATGAGTTGAAGTTAATGGGAAAAGATTCACTAGAAGGAAGGCATTAAGGCATCCTTCATCAATCTAGCGCGAGTGTAACCCGTAGGCCAATAATGTGGAAGGAATCAGACAAACAAAGATGTATTAACCCAACCGAAGCGCGTTTCCGGTGTACAAAAGATGTAGCTAGCCCATGATAGAAACCCTCTGAACCAAATAATAATGAAAGCTGACACAGAGGTAAGGAATCCACTAATAGGGTCAAATGGAAACCAAGGCATTGCACGAATCCCATTGTGTGATAATGAAAGTTGATGTCAAACACAAGGGAAACCACCTAGTCAAGGACCCATGATACTAATCGATGTTGAGCACAAGGTGACCTATCAATAATGAAAATAGGGCTAGGGTGCGGCTCTAGATATGCCCTCAGAGAATTTTTTCGTAGTCGATAACGACAAGACTTGCCAACAAGGAGTCAATGGAGACCTTCTCAAACCAGCATAAGCAAAGGACCAATAAAACTTATGTGATAATGAACATGAGGCTGACAACCAGGGATGGCTGATTGAGAAATAGATCAAGAGACACCATAAAGAGGCCGACTCAGGTTTACTTCCTTTAAACAAAAGCACGACTCAATTATTCCTACAAGGTAGCATATGATAACTTTGTATAAGTTTGTCATGCAAGAGGCATAAGTAAACTCTCCATATGATTGGAAGAGGTAACCAAGCAGAGGAGGACTGACTCGATACAAAGGTTAAGGCTCTCCTAAGTCAAACTAAAGCCCGCCTCAATGGAGGAAAGACTTTCTTTTGAGTGCTTTGTTCAAGGGCTACACGATTGAGTTTAGCTGCCATTAAAATATGGAAATAATGCCCTGTTCCTGCTATTGTTTTGGAATATATAATTTATTTATTTTATTTATTATTATTATTATTATTATTAATTTTTTTTTTCCAAAGAAAAAAATCAGTAACCTTTTATTAAAAATATAATGAAAAGTTACACTTTCAAATGCAGCTGCCGCAAGGGCACTAGTGCAACGTTAGAAGACTAACGCGTACAGAGAGAAAGAGAAAAGGAAGGAGAGAGAAGGGAAAAAGGGGAAAAAAGCCCCAGCAGTGAGCAAGACACATGCATCAAGTTTTCCGCCCCTTTTTCTTTTCGACCTTGCGCCACTCACCCAGAGTGGGCTCGGTCGAAACAATGACTAACTGAGATGGATCGGTCATCTGCCCTGATTCTTTGTCTGAGTCTGATGTATCTGAATGGTGTTGCCGTTTATTGCCTCCTGTGTTTTAATCCACGTTTTTCATCTCTGTTTTGTCATTCTGGGTCTCTACCTGATTTGTATGTGGCTGAGGATCCTTGTTTGCTGCTGAATTTTCCTTCTGGTTTTCTGTTTCAAACTCCTCAGTGGTGATATCATCCTCCTCTGCCTCTGTTTCTTCCTCTTCTGTTACCGAAGGGGCCTTCTTTCTTGTTGTTCTCCTGTTTAAGACTTCATCTAAATTCTGCCATCCTCTGGGCTTCCTTTGTTGTGGCTTGCTCTTACTGGGACATGCTTTGAGCAAATGACCTGTTTGTTGACATCCCCTACACCTGAATGCTGTATTCTCATAGTCCAAGGGCTGTTTCCATTGAGTATTGTTAAAGTTCAGGAAAATGCTTTCTGGTAGGCCTTGACTAAGATCTACCTCGACACATATCCTAGCAAAAGTGAAAATTCCTTTTAAATGCCTATCTGTATCAATCTTTAACATTTTCCCAAGGGTATTCCCTATGGCTGTTAAAGTCCTAAAGTGCCAAAAGTGTAAAGTTAAGTTATGCAATCTTACCCATACTGGCATCCTTGATACCACTGTGGTGTTTGCGTCAAAATCTGGAAACCATGGGGTGACAAATAAACCCGCACTGCCCTAGAACCATGGTCCTTCATTGAGAATTTTTTCCTTTTCTTCAACTTCATGGAATATTACAATGAAGAAACCCTTCGAACAGAGGTGGATCTGGCAATTTTTTGTCCAGATCGTATGGATCCACTCATACAGGGCCTCAGTTTTAGGCCAGAAACCGTTAAATCTACAAATAACAGCTTTTTTTTCCAGATCTGAAAAAATGCATTGTACCTCTGGAAGATCCAGCGCGATGGTTGGGATTTCTGGTATTTGATCCACTATATACTGCCCCGGCGATGGATTGACTATTGCAGGTTCTTTCCCCTTTGCTGGTGCTTTCCCTTTGGCTGCATCACGATATGTGCCTGTAGGTTTTGATGAAGAACCCTTTGACCCACCTCGCAAACGATGGTTGAGGGTGATTGTTGAGTCCTGGGCTACCCTGTAATGCTGGAAAGTGAGATGTTCCTGCAAACAAACCCCAGAAAATATTAAATTTTGAAGGGCAACTGGGATGCCCAGTTTATCTTGGATTTTCTCTTTGAGCTCCAGAACCCTCATGCTTCCCCATATCTGAAGGCATAAATGTCTGCCTTCTATTGTTCTGAGGAAAATTTGGTACGCTACATCGAGGAGGGGGTCTTTGAAGCACTGCGATACCCGATCACGACACCTTCCCCTTTCTGGACCTGCAACTTTTTCGATCAATGTTTGCCCTGGGGCTGTCGATCGAGCCCACAGCGAACCGAGATGGATCATCGGGCCTGTGGTACTCCGCACACCATGGTCGCAGGCAGGGATTTCGAGACTGAGGAATGCGATCTCTGGTGATTGAAAGCACGATCTGTCATAAAACAATGGAGGCGGGGGACTGAGATTTGGTTCGGTGGGGTCCTTCTCCACATCGGATCCGATTCTGGGTCCATGGGGGCCGTCGGGGGCAAGAGAAAGCGTGGTCAATCGTTCAGGCCCTCTGCTATAACACTGCCACACATGAGAGGGCATCCAGATCTGTGGAGAGAAGCCCACAAAAAACCCTGAAGACGCCTCCACCCTTTCCCCACAAAAGGAAATAACGCCCTTGCCATTGGAAAACGACCTTGGGCATGCTTGACGGCACCACAGCCAGCCAGAAGCTGGAGAGGAACTGCCGGATCCGGGCGGCAGAGAAACGCTGGTGATATACCGCTTCCATGAGGGAAAGATACACCCCAGTTCCCGTTTTTCGTGTATCCAGACAAATGAAACCTTACCATTCAGCGGATCATCTTCACGCCCTAGGGAAACGACATTAAGGAAGGAAAATTCCAGCTGAGCCCTGTTCAGATCACAGATTAGCGAGAGTTTTGGAGCAATGTCGGCGCAGAACAGGTGATCTGGAACCCTAGATCCAAGACCGAACCCCGCCGCGCCCTGCTCTCGTGACTTAACCATTTTTGTTCCAAAAAATCGAGTGTGGATCAAGGACCTATTATTATTATTATTATTATTATTATATATATATATATATATATATATATATATATATATTATATATATATATATATATATATATATATATATATATATATATTATATATATATATATATATATATATATATATATATATATATATATATATATAATATATATATTTTAATATGAAGCTTGAAAAAGAATAAAAGAATGCTATAGTACAGTGGAAACAACGAGTGTCGAAAAAAGCAGATGCTCTAGTTCATGTGAGGGGAACATTCCTATGCTCAATGCAAGGTGGCGAAACTGGTCAAGGACACTCAAATGGATGTTCTTTCCACGGGTATAAGGGTGTGTCAAGTTGTAGAGGCTAAGTGATTACAAAGTTGATTTTACGTAAGACATGGTCGATAAGTGGCTTAAAAACGAGTCCATGTGAAGTCGGATCAAGGCCAAAAGGTGCATGTAGTCAATATGCAATGTAGTAGTACAACTCAACACAAAGGAGCCTCTAGGGTATAAGGCCAGAAAGTAGCGCAAAAGAATGAGAATGAGTCTTCAATGCATAAGTGATGGCGGGACTAAACAGGACTCCCGAGCCTAAGAACAAAAATTCAGCATGGGTTCCAAGTGACAACAAGGTACTATCTAGGGTGCCCATGATAAGGTAGGCTCTACCACACAAGTTATGACACTTCTAAGAAAAGAGAAGGTTCTGCATCATATCTTGGTGGGGTCAATCCTGAGGCCAAAATGGGAAAGGAAACTGATAAATGCACAATGCAGGTGAAAAACCTAACCTATATGCCAGTTTCGAGAACCAATACTTGTCAAAGCGGATCAACCATACAAATGTTCGAAGGAGAAATCTTCCAAGTTCTATAGACATAAATAGGAACATTAGACAAGAAGTTAATACATCCCACATATAAACTTCATATAAAATCTTGTGTTATATAATACAAAACTTGAAAATGCATACCTTATATATATAATATGGTACAAGGAACCACACAGCGTTACAACTTATGCATAATAGTTCTTTGAAACAAGACCCTTGCGAGGCTTGGGCCAAGGACTACTTTGGTAGTTAAAACTCACGACTTCAAAAAGTTCCTCGTATGAAGGCAAATCAAATTCCAATAAACCATGAGAACTACAAGGATCAAAAGAGGGAATTAAGGGGTCCCATGTTCCCATAGGAGAAATCACTCGGTCAACTGTCGGGACCAAGTCCCAAGAAGGAGAAGAATAGCTCAATGGAACCTTCTTAGAAGCAACTGAACATTGAGGATTCAACGCCATATAATTCACCCGTGGTGGGGTAGAGTCTACTTGAACACTTGGAAGAAACCAAGAGGTATTTTTCAATAAATTCGAATCAGGGTGGTGATTATCATATGCAAGCTGATAAATAGTGACAATATTCCCTTTATGAGGAAAAAACATCACTCAAAAGAGCGAAGAAACCACAACATTCATAGCATAGACATAATCACGCCCAAGTAGCATAGTAAAGTCTAAAGGGAAATCAACCACCTTCATATCGATAAAGACAATCTTCCCACCTAAAGTAACATGCAATTGAGGAATAACAACAATAGATTCACCAGGTCTTCTATCATAGGTTAACAGCTGACTATTAGCTGACAACAACTTTGGAGAACCCAAAGCTTTCAAAGTTAAGGAGGATATAATACTTGTGGAGGATCCTTCCTCAACCATACATCGATAGACATTTGTGGAATTAACTCTGACATTTATTTGGAAAGGTGTTGCGGAAGGAAGATGAGGCTCAACAAGACTATCCCAATCAAAGGAGACACTCCTAGAACTTGGAGGGGGAACATTCAAAGAAACCAGAATGCCCCCTATACCAAAATACTCTGTACTAGAAATCAAACAGACTCTGTTGTTAGGCACTTCACCTCACAAAATAGGAGTGTAATCAGTCATAGATTACATTGGTTGAACCACGTTATCAACCAATGGTTGATGGGACTGTTGAGAAACCATATCAGATTCAGGAGTGGAATAACTTTTAGACTCGGATGATATCCTTTGTAACTCTGGAATACCAGGGCACAAATGAGTAAGATGGTCTCCCTTGCATATCTTACAAGGGAACTTAGGTTTAAAACTTCTACGCTTCGGTTTATGATCAACATCCATTCTACCAACATGACTAGCGGTGTTTGGTGGAAATTCCCTAACATGACTCGTAAAGGTTAATGACTCTTTGCTAGTATGACTTGCAGTGAATAGACTTATGCCCCCAGCATGACTTGCAATAGCTTAAGGCTCATCTCCAGCATGACTAGCAGAGGTTGATGATGAATTGCTAGTATGACTTGCAGTGACTAGACTTGTGCGCCTAACATGACTTGTAGCGACTGAAGGCTCATCTGTAACATGACTAGCAGAGGTTGATGATGAATTTCTAGTATGACTTGCAGTGACTAGACTTATGCCCCCAACATCACTTGCAGCGGCTCAAGGCTCATCTCCAACATGACTAGCAGAGGTTGATGATGAATTGCTAGCATGACTTGCAGTGACTAGACTTGTGCCCCCAGCATGACTTGTAGTGGTTGAAGGCTCATCTCCGACATGACTAGCAGAGGTTGATGATGAATTTCTAGTATGACTTGCAGTGACTAGACTTATGCCCCCAGCATGACTTGCAGCAGCTGAAGGCTCATCTCAAACATGACTAGCAGAGGTTGATGATGAATTGCTAGTATGACTTGCAATGACTAGACTTGTGCCCCCAACATGACTTGTAGTGGCTGAAGGCTCATCTCCAACATGACTAACAGAGGTTGATGATGAATTGCCAGTATGACTTGTAGTGACTAAACGTGTGCCCCTAGCATGACTTGCAACGATTGAAGGCTCATCTCCAACATGACTTGCAGAGGTTGATGATGATTGGATAGAATTGTTATTCTTCCTTGTCCTCCTCTTTCTCTTCTTTTTAGATCTCTTATTACAAGGAGGAGAAAAAGGAATGCTAAATTTCTCTTTTAAAGAATATGAACAATTAACACCATTTGATGCCCTTGAAATAAAGCATTCATCTAAGAAGTTTCAAGAACATTTGGAATATTCGAAGTGGACCA
Organism: Pinus taeda; assembly: GCA_000404065.3. Taxonomy (NCBI): domain Eukaryota; kingdom Viridiplantae; phylum Streptophyta; class Pinopsida; order Pinales; family Pinaceae; genus Pinus; species Pinus taeda. The sequence goes on along the minus strand of APFE031715585.1, from coordinate 128,246 downwards.
CAGCCAAACTGGTAGTCCAACATTCAATCCAGGAATATTCAAAGTGGCCATCAGGGGGTACCAACATTTCCAAAGAAAGGAAAAGCAAAAGGATCCCCTTTTGGAAGGGTACCTTGGTTGGTTTCCACAAGAATATTGGCCATATCTAACTTATTCGCAGATCTTTCCCTTACGGGAATGTAGAAATGACTTTCCAAGGAAGATAATTGTCCTTGAGGAGGCAACTTCACAACTTTCAAAAAGAAAGATCGAAAGCCTTTCAAGATCAACAGAGTTGTAGGTCAGCCACTCAAAATCTAAAGTCCAAAGTTGACAAGAAAAGTCCACCTAAATCCAACTAATTATAAAGAACAAAGAGAACTCTACTATAAAGTCCCTAAATATACAACCAATCAAGCAACTTCTAAGTATTTTTCCTCTAGGTGATGAGGCCCTGACACCAAAGTACAAGAAAGTGAAGTAAAGGACCTTCCGAAGATAGTCTGGGATAATGACAGCCCAAGCTTACCAGTAAAGGTATTAGAAGCAGTTACGCTAACCTCCAAACAATAGCCTTTGTCGGCGCAAGCACCCAAGCTTCGCAAGGGTACCCTCCAGAAGTACTGCTAAACGTGATGCAATGTCAGCCTCAGGTGCCACGAGATTCCCCTCCATAGCCACCTATGCGATCCCTAGGAAAGGCCACTATGGATACCAACTCATATCAAAAGTCGGGCAGAACAGTTGTGAGGTGGGATCCAACAAGTAGGAGAGGGGGTATCTCTCTTCCTTGTTCACTCTCCCTCGTGCTTAACTCCCAGCCACAGAGCTTTCCCAGTATTTCTAACGATATTGGGTTTCACCCTTTATTCAACTTCTAAGTTTTGTAATTTGAGCGGCCTTGGAGTTAACTCTCCACTCACCTAATCCAAGGCCCTAATGAACCTAAACTTGTTGGTGTTTGTTAATGACAACAATAAAAGTTTTAGTTTGTTTTACTAATCGGTTGATTTTATATAGTTGTTCTTTAAGTGAGAGGAATTATGGGAGTGAAACTAATGATGTTTTGACGTAATAGAAACCAATAGAAACTTAGCTACATGACAATGCAATTATTTTCTTCAATGAAAAGGGATTTCTATAGATTTTTATGAATAAGCTTGTACAAGCAACTTTTTCTTTTTCGAGAAAACACACTCCACACACCCAAAAGCTAATAAAAAGACTAAAATGTTTGTAGTGCAAACTATCTTAATGCGAACTATAATGATAGTGCATGGATGCTCATACAAGAAGCAAAAATCTCTTTCTTTATAGAGACAATAAGCCAACTTGAAAATCAAGAGGGCCAACAAATTAAAAACAAATCTCTCCAAAGCAAGCAAAATAAATTGCAAAAGATCACGATTCGCTTCTCAACAACAATACAAAAGAAACCATAAAAAGCTTGGAAAAAGAAAAATAAAAGCAAAGTTTTTTGAGTTTTTTTTCTTTTAAAGGGAACAAAACAATTTTTTGAGGTCACAAAAGTACTATTAAAACTCGAAAGATAAATAAATAGGCACAAGGAGTCTTTCAATCTCGCAAGTTATAAAATAAAAAATGAATGAAATTTGTACAAGAAAGACTACAAACTTGTTCAAACTGATCCAAATAGCAGCAAAAGATTTCGACAAACTGACAAAAATGTCAAGAAATAAATACTTTCAAACTTATCAAAAAGACTCTCGAAAAGCAAGAAAAGCAACAAGGCCACCAAACAAGGGAAGCAAAGCAAGGGATTTGAAATCTTGGTTAGAAACAGAATTGAAAACAATTTTCTATTCTGGAAGACTAGAACAATCAAGAACTTTAGAACGAAGCCTTGAACCCAAGATACAAACTACAAACTTGCTTAAGAAGCAATCCTAGGCCAAATCTTTTTAGTGAGAAGAAGATTTTTTTTATAAAAAAAAACTTGTAGGAAAAATGAATTCTCTAGACAACAGGTGACCATACAACAATAGAAATCATGAGGCTACAAACCTAATTGGGCAGAAAGATTTGAAAAAATCATCCAAAAAATTGCATACATGACCGTGAAAAAACACAGAAGTGTGCACACACATTTCTAATACGGGAAACTCGCATATACACGAGTCTACTTTACAGAAACCTCTGTGTATATGCTACTGTAAACAAAGTAAACAGCGTATACAAAGCTTTATAAGTAAAAACAAAAATCAAGGTATGATCAAGAAGATCATACTTGATGCCTGGGATACTAATGGACCAAACAATATTGTAAAAGCAAGCAATCAAGAAAGTGAACCTTGATTGAGAACAAACAACCCAAACCAGGAATAACAAGATTGTTATCCCCAGCGGAGTCGCCAATTCTGTTGCGGGTGTGTTGAGCTGTACAACAACCCCCCATTTCATAAAACCTTTACACAAAATCTTAATATGAAATGGGTCCCTTTTAAATAAATTTAGTTAGATGTGTGAATAAAATGGTATTTTCCTCATCACAAGAAAAGTCCTTACTAAAAGGCTTGATGTAAATGAATCATTTTATAAATCCTTTTAGATAAAAAACAATGTGTTCCTTTAAAAATATTATAAAACCATTCTACATTGCGATAAAGCAATTGGAGATCGCATATCGCAATAAAGGAAACACACATAAAAGCAAAACCTCACCCAATTCTCCGATCTGAAAAGGAAATCGCAATCAGCAATCGGAGAAATCAAATGCCAAAGATACACGAAACAAATCCTCCTCAACTCTTCTGATCTGATAAGGAAATCGCAATTGGCAATTGGCCGTGTCAATAATAAAGGGACATATGAAAAGGCCTAATCAAAACTCTCGATGTGATAAAGCAAATCGCAATCGGCAATCGGTGGATTCATATGACAAGGGGATAAAGCTTAAGCCAAATCCCGATTGCGATCAATTAATTGGGCACACATCTCGAAAGGTAAACATACACTAAAACATTTTACATGCATTATACTTTGCTCTATTATATAATATTACCTTTCGGTAAATCAGAGATATTCATTGAAAGTACTAAAGCCCTTCCTTTTGACACTCCCGATCGTTGATTTGTGAATTTATCATCGATCACCGATCAATGAAATCTAAAGCACGCTTGAAATAATCATTCGGTATAAGATCGACGAGATGGGAATTTATGGTATTATTTACCACGATTGGTAGTTTGAACAACTATTTAATATTACAGTTAAGGATAGATCTTTTAAAAGATTTCATCCGTGGTAAAAATATGCAACTACAGTCAAATTCCACTTTGGACTACTCATTTGATGGAGGTGATATTTCCTCTTTCCAAGAGGAACAAAATCGACCTAAATATCACCTCATTTGGACAAGTAGAAGTTGGTTTTTGATTTATGCAACCACTCATGGATATTGGACTAGGTCGACTTCACCCTCATGCACACTTGGACGGGTTGGCATCAACATCAAGTGGACCTTGTTGGACACCCCTATAAGCCTATAAATACAAGTGACCTTGAATCTCATTTGGACATCACACCATCAAGCATCTTCTTCTATTCTATCTAATTTGGTTTGGTACATTGGTGAAGGAAACGGTTGTACGAAGATCCGAAGTCTCAGATTCAACGGTCGCTCAAAAGTTAGGATTTATGTTATGGACGCTCACACAGTACTAAGGAATTTTGACTCTGGTCACATGCATACTATGGACAAGAGAGCGATTAGAAAGCTATAGTCTCTCTCATGCTAACTTGATGAGAACGACCCAAGGTTTGATTGTATTGACTATCCTTAGAAGTTTTCTGAAGCTGTCCGAAGTTTGAATCAAGTTGTCTATGATATATTTGACCATTGTATACATGTTTCTGAACTTGTTGGGTTGTATTATTGATCATATTGTATTGGGCTCATTATACTCTTTATTGAGCTTCTTACAACAATCTAATAGAAGAAGAATTTGAAAGGGTTTCCCCCTTGTGGGGTTTTTCCCTAGTCTTGGACGAAATTTGGTGTCTCTTGTTGATGTGTTGATTGTCTTCTTTTTCATTGTTTATATTATTTTATTGTCAATTAGTGTTGATGCACATAAATACTAATTGTAATTGGAACTATTGTTAATATTGATAATTGATGTTTGGAATTGGGCTAAAGTAATTGATACAATATAGAACAATCATAAAAATTAACACGATTTGGTACAGGAGGAGATAAGGCGAAACAACAAAGACGAGACCTCATCCAAGGGTGAGGATGAGGATAATTGTGCCTTGAGTGAAAATTAAAAGAAGGGGAAAGGGAAGAAATCCCAATGCAAAGGAGATTCCAGTCAAGGGGGCGAGAAGAAAGACTTGTCCAAAATCAAGTGCTTTCACTCTCATGAATTGGGACATTATGAAACAAAGTGTCTACACATGAAGGCAGGCAAGAATCCCTCAGGATGAGCGACAGGTGAATCTTTGGCTTCACAGTTCAAGTTGGACTTCACCCTCATTGCATGCATGGCTAGCATAGTGATGGGTAGTGTGTGGTACTTGGATAATGGTGCCTCATTCCACATGATGAGGAATAAATAAATTTTTAGTGACTTGGACGAGAAGGATCCTTAGGCGCGCAATCGAGATGGGAGATGATGGAAGGTATAACAGGATCGATATTGGTACAATTAGTTTTTGGAGGCAGTATAAGTCCCCTCTCATGCTCAAGGATGCGATGTTTGTACCCGGTATGAAGAAGAATCTAGTTTCCATAGCTGTGTTGGAAGACCATGGCTATGATGTGATATTCAATAAAGGGTAGGCTTTCCTTAGACACATTGCCACGGGACAAGTGAAGCAAATCAGGGTTCGAGTGAAGAACCTCTACAAATTAGATGTGGAAGATTGTGCAACATTAGGCACAAAATAAGAGAAGGTGTAGAGTTGAGATGCTAATGAATTATGGTATATAAGATTTGTTCATTTGCATCATGATGCTTTGAAGATCATACAACATATTTATACATACCTCCCTAAAGGAGCACTAGAGCAACGTGATACATGCAAAGGGTGTAGGTTAGGGAAGTTCACAAAAGCCACCTTCAATTAGCAGGACAACAAAAGTGCATGCAGTCCTTAAAAGGATCCATTCTCATGTCGATGGACTTTCCTAGATAGCCTCCACTGCCAAGCACATGTATTATGTTGTATTTATAAATGATTTCTCATAGAAGTGCTAGAACTACTTCATGCAAAAGAAAGACCAAACATTCTCAAAATTTGTTGAATTTAAAACATTTGTTGAGAAAGAAACCGGCAAGAAGATGAAGGCTCTCAGGAGTGATAATGGAGATGAGTACGTGTCAAATGAGTTTAATCTTTTTCTTGCAAAGGGAGACATTCGAAGGGAGTTGACAAAACCACATAACCCATAACAAAATGGGGTGGCTAAGAGGAAGAACAAAAGTATCATGGGAGCAACAAGGGCGATGTTGCATGACCAAGACCTACCACTACACTTGTGCCCTGAAACATGCAACACAATGGTCTATTTGCAAAACGTAATTGCTCACAGGATTCTCAGCATGAGTACACCAAAGGAAGCTTTTTTAGGGAAGAAACTAGATGTGTCACACTCAGGATCTTTGGATGATTAGTTTACTGTCATTTTTCTAAGTAAGCAAGGAAAAAGCTAGAGCCAACAACACAGTTGGGGATATTTGTGGGGTACACAGAAACACCTCACAACTATCGTTTGTAGTTTCCATCCCTCATGATGACCGTGGTCATAAGGGATGTGAAATTTGATGAGGAGAAGGCAATGAGGTGTTCGCTTGAGTGGGAGCTTTAGTTATAGCCTAATCTGGAGCTTTTGGCTTCAAAGGAAGAACCTCTGGAAGTTATGGAGGAGCCACAAGTAGAGAAGCAGAGAGTGGAAACATCCACTCAAGGAGAGACATATAGAGATGGAATGAATCGAACAAGGGAAGTTTATAGATTATTGCATGATGCTAGAGAGAATGTGGGAGCACCCACATCACATCACAGGCATAGGAGGTCTCCGCATCGGTACACTAGCTACATGACTCTAATGAGTGAGCTTGTATAGACTAATCCATCCTCATTCGAGGAAGTTGTAGAGAAATCTACATGGTTTGATGCTATGGTAGAGGAGTATGATTCCATTGTTAGAAAAAACGTTTAGGAAGTGGTCCCAAGACCAACAAACAAATTAGTGTTTGGTTTGAGATGGATTTACAAGGAGAAGTATGCAGCAGATGGAAGCATAGAGAAACGCAAGGCCAAATTTGTGGCCAAGGGGTTCTCTTAGGTTGAGGGAATTGAATATGAGGAGAACTTTGCAAGTTACTTATCCATTAGGTCGATTCTAGCACTGTTAGTGCATATGGGCTAGAAGATCCACTAGATGAACAATAAATTAGTAGCGACAAAGGACATTAAGTAAATTCAAAGTGAAAATGTCATATAACTAATGTGACCACTACAACTATTTTTTTTCCCGTAGAAAAAAGTCGTAATTTTATTCATATGAAGAAAATTACATTTTGTAGATGCTTATAGCATATGCATATGAGCTGTTCCTGAAAATCAGGATATATAAGAATACAAAAATAATAAGAAAGGAATTATTGTTCCAGCTGGCCTATACTTTCTAGCCCTTTTTCTTCTCCCCTCTTCGCCAACCTCCAGCGTTGGGAGTGGGAACAATTATGGCAAGCTGGTTTTCCATTGTATTCATTGGTTGTTCTTTGTCAGATTCCGATCCTTCAGAACCATGTGTTCGTTTGGTGCCACTTATTTCCAATTGTAATTCTTGTTGATGTTTCAAGTTATTTTGCCCCAAGTTAGGCTCTCAGGTGTTCTCTCTTCCTGTATGTTTTCCTGTCTCATTTGCATGTCTGTAGGTTCTGTCTTCAATTCCTCCTCCTCCAGTGGTTCGGTATGTTGCCAACCTTTGGGTTTTTTCTGTTGTTTCTTATTCCCTTTAAGCTCCTTACTGACCAGTGGACAGGCATATTGTAGGTTTGAATGTTGTGTTCTCATAGTCAAGTAGTTGTGTCCATAATGAATTATTAAAATTCAATGTGATGTGATCTGGTAGTCCTTGACTCAGGTCCACTTCTACACATATTCTGGCATATGTGAAGATTCCCCGAATAGCTTTGTCTTCATCTGTTTTAAGGAACTTTCCCAAAGAATTCCCAATGTATATTAAAACTTTTTGATGCCAAAAATGTAGTGGGAGGTTATGCAGCCTTACCCAAACTGGCATTGTTGAAACTATCATGGTATTGGCATCGAAGTCCAGGAACTAGTGGGTGATGAAGAGACCAGCATTGCCCCAAAACCAAGACCCATGATTGATGATGTTGTCTCGTTTTTGTTATGTGCTAAATCTAACTATGAAAAAACCCTTAGGGCATAGATATATTTCACAGTTAGGTGACCATGATGAGAAGATCCATTGATGCAGTGCATCCGCTTTTGGCCAAAAACCATTAAATCTACATATAACAACAATGTGGGCTAAATTTGTGTATAGATCAATTACCTTTGGCAGAGATACTGTAAGCGTAGGTGATTTCGACTTCTGTTCCACGATGTAGGGGCCTGGTAGCTCTTTTGTGGGTGTTGGTTTGTTTTGCAATGGTTCCTTTTCTTTGACTGCATCGCAAAAGGAGCCTGGAGTTTTTGAATGGGCTCCCTTGCATCCGCCTCGCAGTCTCAGGTTGAGAATGATAGTTGAATCTTTAACGACTCCATAGTCCTGGAGTGAGTGATGGTCCTGCAAGTTGAGTCCTGAATATATCAGATTTTGGTATGTTGTTGGGATTCCTAGTTTGATCTGGATCTCCTTTTTTAACTCTTGAACGCTCATCCCTTTTCTGATCTGTACACAACAATGTCTGCCTTCTATCGATATGATAAATATTTGCGTCCGATCTGCATTCATAAATGGTGGATCAACCTTGTCTAAGCCTCGATTTGCTGGATCTTAGTTGTTGTAAGCCAGATTTGGCGGGTCGATGACAGATCTAGGGTTTATATGTCTTCCCATTGTGGGAATGAGCTGTCCAGCTCCTATCAGCAATCTTCTAGGTACTATCGTAGTAGATCCGGTGTGTAGTCTGGCAGATCCAATGCATTTGGCATCGATTGACCTATTTCCCCATCTCTTATTGCTCTGAGGTGCCGGTGTTTCTGCTCGCTGTAAGTGGCCTGTCACAGCTCCTTCTGCAACGGTCATGTGTTCTACATCTTCTTTTAATCCTCGTTTCAAGCCCTCCCCTCCTTCATAATTGCGGGTCTTTGCAGCTGTGGGGTTCCTGGCATAGACATGAGCAGCGAGCGCTGCTCTACCCGACTTGGGCTAGTGGAGATCTTGGCCACACACAAATCTGCTGCCTGGGACCAGATCCACATGAGGGGAGTGCTGGGCGAGCTCACGCCTGGTATCGCTGTACCCTTTGAGCAGAGGCAAGCCATTCCTTTCGAGTAGAGGTTGCCAAAAGCGAGCAGCAGGATCACTGTTGTCCAAGAGCCTGGGGCAACAGAGGATTCTCCCAATTCCAGAAGGACCGTCTCATTCATCGAAGTAGAACCGTGACTACTACAATTATTGTAACAAAGTGCTCAAATAAATTGCAAGAAAAGACATTTCATGAAAACTTTATAATTAACCATGCATGAGTACTATAAACAAAAGTAACTTTCAGAAATGCTTTGCAAAAATAAATAGATGCATAAACATAACTAATAAAAGAGGGATCTAGAACACTTTGAGTGGGCCTTGACCCAAGGAAGCTCAAAACCCATAGAAGAAAGCCAAACTAAGAGTTGAATTAGGACATCACTTCCATTAACTTAAAAATTGCTTGTACAATACAAAATTACAAAACTTGCTTGGAAACACAAATTTAGACTTTTCTCCTATTATTCACACTCTTCTATACATGTCTATTGGGCTATTTGAGCCTCTTATTTATACAATGTCTGGGGAGCAACCTCCTTGAGGAGAGGAGTGCATTTCCCTAAAAAAAGTCCCTATAAAAGGGGATTTTGCTTACTAGGCCACCTCGTAGCAATAAGAAGGCACATTAAATGCCCTTAGCTAGTTGAGTTGAGACTTTCCTACAATAGGGAACAATTACCATGAATATATCTAGCTGGATCTTATTGAATTATGTGCAAAATGTCTTCAAATCTTGCCAAATACACATGTTAAGGCACATAAAATAGGAAAAACCTCATCTACTCTCCTAAGAACTAACTAAGCAAGGAAAGTGTGTCATTAAGTGCAAAAGGTAGGTTTAATATAACTTGTATATGTGCAAGATTGTTTAGACGGGACTTGTGTTTTACCTATTTGGGAGGCCCATCAAAGTCCTCCTTTATTTTCTTAAGGGCATGAATAGTTCCTTCAAATTTCTAATGGTGTTAATAAATTTCAATGGGGACCGAAGAAGAGAGTGATAATTAGGGGCGAGGGGAGCGTTCCCAGTGTCAAGTGACAATAAAGTTCCTTTTCCATAATAGATAGGGTTGTAGGACTTATCGATGATTTTATCCTCCCCTCGAATATCTTTCCATTCACAATTCACCTAGTGTTAGGCTTACCCATGTTATCCCGTCTTTTATGGAAGCAGTAACAAAAATGAGCATTGATGAATCAAATTATTGGTATGTATAATGCTATCATAGTTAATCCCAATGCCTTTTGGTAGTCCCTCATTTAAATCTATTTCAATGCATGTTTTTTCTACCACTAAGTTGTATAATGCCAAAGTGTGATAATCAATCTTGATGAATTTTTCAATCTTATCCCAATTTGCCTTAGGAGATTTTGCATCCAAAATACCACATGGAGATTGGGTAGTTTTGTTTAGATTGGTATCTTGGTGATTCCCTCACATGGTAGGTTGAAACTCCGAATCCAATTTTGAATATATAAACAAGATGCATTATTGAAATGATTATTTTGTCTTGATTTTTTTCCATATCTTGCATGCTTTGAATAGAAAAGTAACAAATCCCATTGAACCAAAATGAATATTAGGTGTGTAGCCCATGGATTCTTATCCATATCCTGCATGGTTTGAACAGAAAAGTAGTGAATCCCATTGAACCAAAACATATTTTAGGTCTGTAGCCCATGGATTTTCCCCATTTAGTTGTAGCCAAACCATTTAAGGCTTTTATAGAAAGATAATTTCCATCACTAAATTTCCCAATAAAAGTTTTGCTAGAGTATTTGAGGATGGTCCCTTGAATCTCCTCACAATGGATATCTACAATTGTGTTTCTTTGTCCCTTATTTATGAAATGTGTTCGATTTTTTTCATTTTTTTGGTAGGAAGGGTTGCCATAGGAGGGTTGAAAGGAAAGAAAGTTAGGTATGGAGGGGCCTTCCTAGTTATATAGGTTATGCAATAAGTTTACATGTAGAGTGAGAGAATAGTAAAGAGTAAGTAAAGATTTTGGAATAGAGGATGTCAACATAAGAATCTATATATTTTTAGAAGGCAACATATACAAAAGGAGGGAATCTAGAGGTAGGTAAGTGGATGACATTGATTGCGTCTTTTGTGTCTCCGATGTGTCACATCGAAGGGATAGATTGATTCGGGGATGCTAGGTATGACATGTGGGATTTGATAAGGAATTATTAGGTGGGAGGTGTAGTAGACCCTAATGATGGGATGGAGGGAAGGAATGAGGGTTGCCACAATTAGGAAACTATTGGGTATGTGTTATATTCTTTGCACGACAACTCCCATGTGTTGTATGTTGTGATAGGTGTGGGGGGGGGGGGGTCATTGGGTGTTTGCATGGCTAAGCAAAACCCCTTTGCATGGGGGTTTGAGGGAAACACCTCTAAAAAATTTGGGCACTTTTTTACATCATTTTATAGTGATTTTGTGGCACCTGGATGTTCTAGTCCAAGATTTTATAGTTTCGGCTAAGGAACTATGGTTGTATTCGAATCTAGGATAAATGGATTGACAATTTATAGATGTCACGGGACACACACACACACACATTGTGATATTATAAAGTTGAATATATACTGAAAAATCTTTCTAGTTTTCTTGCTTTGGGTTTCCGAGGCCAAATCTTTGTATTAATGTGTGTGTTTGCCATTACATCTTTTTTGTTTATTAAGAATTTGTTTGCAACAATTATTTGAATAGGGTTAGAATCTACAGGAACTAGGGTATCCAGGTGACCATGGCTATAGGAATTAGAGCTCCTCCATTAATGCATATAATTATCTTTCATCCATCCAACTTTATTAAATAAGCTAAATAAAACTATTTTTTTTAAAAGAAAAATTTCCAAGGGTTTTTTTTTTCCAATAAGAATCACCTTTGTACAATGACCTCACTTTAGCTAGTGCAAGTATCAAGATCATTTGGTGTATAGGAAATCCAAACATGAAGAAAAATAAGTCTTCCCTAAGACACAACACCTTATAGTCTTATCAAAACCCGAGCAATGCCTTGGCAACCCCACATATGCAAAGAAAGGAGCACACTCTAACTCATAAGGAGACTTAAGAGTCTTGACTCCCACCTAAGAGATCATGAGACCACTAATCACTTTGATAGTTAGAGGCAGTGCTATATCATACTCAAGGCAAATAAAACTCCATATAGTTAAAACACTTTTAAATAATCATAATAAAATGATTTTAAATGATAGTTGATGCTACTAGAAAACAAATGATTCCACTAAAAGTAGCTTAAATGATGAGCATAATGGATAGTAACCTTTTTTTGTAGATACTCTCTAGGCTATAACCACATACTATAACCACATACTGGTCCTCAAGTAAGATCTAAAGTTGCTTTTGATTGACTAAGATTTCATTTTCCTCAAATATAAGGTTAGTGGACCCAAACCAAAAGACATCTCACAAGAGTGAAATTTGTGCTCTTATGAACCACCAATAAATATGTCATGAAATATGATTTTCCTTAAATAAAGATGATGAATCAAAACATAGTCTTAATAACAATCACTAATAAATTAAGTTATAATAGATTTTATCATCTTAAAACTACATAAAATAAAAACATTTCAATACAATTTCTAACCTTAACTTATAACTCTTCCATGAAATAAATCTTCCTCAAATATATGAAATAACTCTTCCTCAAATATATGAAATAGAGTAACATGTGGAAAAAAAATAAAATTATACCGTGTGACCCAATAAAAATTATTATATTCCAAAATAACCTTAAATCAACCCATATTAACTAATAACACTACTAATAATATGATTAATGAAAATGACATTCTGAATAACAACATAGATCACCAAAAAAAAAGCTGAATTCAATAACTACTAATAACTCAATCGAGTCGCACTAGGTTTCGCATATCTCGAAAATAAAAGACATTGGGAAAAACCCAATAAAGTGAAAACATCAGTAATGCGACCGTAACCTATAAACCCTGGCCTTTTGGTTCTGCTACTGTTTATAAAACCCGACTCTTTGATATATATATAATAGTAGGTTTGAGGTGGGGCGGAGGTGTACGTCAACGTCGTTGGATTGGGAACTTCCAATGAACGGAGGTCTCTTCGAGTGATGAAGCTTTAATCACTTAGACACAGGAAGGGTTCGGACTAGCGCAAGGAGCACAGCGGAGCAATGAGGCTCGAGAAGTGTTGGTTTTGTTCATCTACAATTTATCCCGGTCATGGCATCCAATTCGTGCGCAATGATTGCAAGGTACTTCCCATTTTCATTTAACCCTTCTATTTATCAGTGAGTTAAGATTGATGAAACGCGCAGGGTTAATTTTCTGATGGAAAAACGGATTTAAACAATAGCTCATCCGAAGAGGCCATCTCCAGTCAGAGTGCCTAAACCCCAAAAGTCTTATTCAAAGACTCTTTTTCGGATCTGTTATGAGCTTTAGCTTACTCAGGACTCCTTGCGTATTAGTTTGGCATCTGCTAGCTCACTTCACGTGCTATGTGTGCACATTTTCGAAAAACCCATGGCCTTTTACCGCCTTCCCACGTTGATTATCTATAATGGTTCTTCGTTTATAGTGGCTACTTTATATGGATGTTGTGCATGACACTTTTATTCAACCGCGGAGCTCTTACGATGTGTTTTTCAATTTCTGGTTACAGGTAGTCAGGTCAATTTCCCCAAACTCATGTGCACTTGTAGTTACGCATTGTTTTTTTAACAGAGCTGTAACAGATTTATTCAGATAAACCATCTCCCACGGTTTAGATTTATAGCGCCAGCAGATTATTTTGAAACTACAGGATTTTAACTGCATTGAATACTACCTTGCTTGGTTCAAGGACTTGCAACTGTTACTTGAGAAATGCAACCCTACCTTCAGAAAGGGCATCTTGAATTGATCCATTTTTTTTCTCTTCAACCTTCCAATTTCATACGGGGTATTGTGTTCCAGTTAGTCTTCCATGAAAAATTTGCCTGGTAGTTAGTTTACCAATCCAAATTTTGATAGTTTTGGTAATGCCTTAATTGAGGAGTAGAAGAAAGTTAGAGCATCATGGTAAGTTTTGTTCCATACAGACGAATGTCAAAACTTTAAGAAGCACAATACTGATCCCAAAAGGATTCTTAGCGTCAATCACATCCAAAGTAGTAGGGCAAAAGCAATCCAGAAAGAAATAATGTGGGTCTTGTGGCAAAGTGAAGCATCCTAAAGACAAGTGTCATAAGTTGCTCGCAGAGCTTCAGAAGTAACCGAGGGGGCTTTTCGTGTCCAATCAGCTGCAAATTTACTCCCAAAATGATGGTAAACCTTTTTGTGCAGCTACTTCAAAGGCCTTGTATGTTTATGCATCTTCCAATTATTGGATTGTAGATTTTGGTCGCACTCATAAAAATAAGCATATGTCTTGGGTGCTTCATTATTTTCAACAGTAGTAGGAAAGAAGCAATCGAATCATGTGGGTATTGTGGCCAACCTTTGCTGTTGCGCATGTATGTTCTTCTGCAATCAGGGAATCTCCAATCCTAGTCCTTGTTGTTCCCGCTGCCATGCAGCCTGCAGTTGTATCTATTAGGGAGACACTTACTGGTATTGCCCAGGTTATTCACATTCTCGATGATGATGAGACACCTATCCTGCAGAGGAATACTGTGATTGAGTTGAAGACACACAAGGCCACCATGATTAGGCAATCCTCCCTTTGGTGATCAAGCTCCCTAGTCCTAGGGGCCCACCCCTACTTCAGGGTGTGATCTAGTGGTGTCTCCAACATCCCGATGCAGCAAGCCCTGACCAGTTTGGATGTAAAAGATATGAGAACCCGAACAAAGGAAAAGACATGGGAAGGGAACTGTGGTTGCCTTTTTCAAAGATACCAAGGTCAAAGATGATGATGAAGAAATGCAGGATGTGGCTTGGGGCCAGTTTACCCCACTCAAGACTGAGCATGTCATTGCATCCATGCAACATGATGAACCGTTCACAATCACAAGAGATTAATCAGATTGCTGCATCACTATGCCCATTAGATCATGAGACCGTTATTGTGTAGATGCACTCTCTGGTTTGAAACCCAGTACAACCAAGAGATGCTAACACTTTGCTGACAGAATTTTTGATATTGCTCAATTTGTCACTGCAGACTCCCAAGAAAGAATACGAAAACCAAGAGACGCTAACACTTTGCTGACAGAATTTTTGATATTGCTCAATTTGTCACTGCAGACTCCCAAGAAAGAATAAGAAACACAACTCTGTAGTTTGGAGCTGCTGCAGGATTAGAGAATCCAGAAGTTTAGAGTTGCTCTGAATGCTCGGCTAACACTGCCCACCCTCTTGATTGGATGATCCCTACAGTGCCTTTGCATTAGCAAACATTCACTTCCATAGATGTTAACGGAGTACCATCATATGATTTGCTGTGGACTTTCCAAGTCATAGGTGATGAGACATCATCTGCTCAAAGTGGAGTGGGACAATGGAATTGCAACAATAAAACTAGCAGCTTTGAGTTCAGTTGGATGACACATTGGTTATAAGCATGCTATATTGGATGAGATAGAAGCTCGTATAGTTTATGCAAATTTGGCCCTTGGCCCAAGCCTAAGACCCTGAGGTTGAAGATATTTCTGGTAATTAGAGACCTGTCACCTCCACTGAGAAGCTCTATACTTCTTTGTCATACAACCTTTGGTTTGTATATGAACGACTTGGGGAGTAGTAGTCATCTCGGGCAAGACAGTTTCTGTAATAAGGGATTGAAATGCCAGTGGTAGACTACAGCACCTTTATTTGATGCCTATGTGGACGCTGGTTTGAATTCCAAGCCAACAAACATTGTTTGTTATACAAGTAGATGAGAGTGAGTAATAGAAGCAATGGCAGTTGGATGAAGCAAAGGCAACTAAGGTATTGAACTATAATGCTTTTCTTATTTTAGAATAATCATATGATTGACTTGTTATAAAAACTGATGACAGAGATAAATGGTGTTTGTGTTTGAAAAAGCCATAGCCAACAATAGTCAACAAACTTATATAGCCAACAAGACTTTGTGATGCTTTGAATAAAAGGATGCCCCAAACCAACAAACTACATAGAGCAATCCAATTATTAGTCCTAACTATGCACAGAATCTGGAGTCATGCTCAATTCATACATCTATTTCTGGTTATAGCACAGTTTGGCTTTGTTGATGGCATACAAGCAAATTTACTAAAAACACCCCAGGAGACCCCTGAAATGCTAGTTGCAAAACAGAAACAGTTTCCGATGGGTCATGACTACAAATTATGGAAACATTTCAGCAACGAACAACAGCGTTTTGGGCAGAAAACTAAGTAAAAAATTTAAAACACAAAAAAACCAAAGAAAACCCTAATCTTAATTCTTGTAATTTTATCTAACTTTTAATCATAATTCATAAAGTTAATGGAAGTGTGATAAAATTAAGTTCTAACCTTAAAAGTTAGAGATATCCATTTCTGGTTGTTTGGTGCTGGGTTCAGCTTCATTAGCCCTGGCATATAGAAAGTAGAATTTGGAGTATTTTTCAGCTTTCAGCATACTTGACAGCGTTTAAGCATGTCAAGATTCAGGATTTCTGTTAACAGAACCTAGTAGGCCATACCTCCTTCACCGTCATGAGCCGCATTGTTGTGCGAAATTGTGAATGCTAATGATTTGACTACAGTATGATGCTATTTGTACTCTACAGGCCATTTTAATCCTCAACTTTTGCCTCTTAGTATTCTCAAATTTGATATTCATGTTAATAAAAATTGAATATGGTGTAGAATTGTCTTATGAAATTGAACATTGAATATGGTGTAGAATGGTATTTCCAGTTTTGAAATTAATGGAAAGTTTTCTGAATCCATATGTTTGATGTTTATGTGTGTGTGTGTGTGTGTTTGTGCGTATTTAGATAAGTCGCTTCCTCACCCCAAGGGTTATCTCAAATGGTTGAACAATTGGCCCAAGGCATGTTTCCGATGAGCAGGTCTTGGTTTATAGGTTCAAATCCAGTGGAGTCCCTTGGGGTCAGGAGAGACCAATATGGCTGGCAGTTGAGCTGACCTCCCTCTGGATATTCTAGGGAAGAGGGGAAAAACTATAAGTTGCTTCTTGTTATATTGTATCAGGGCTTTTCTGAAAATTTCCCATATTCACTTCCCACCATCTTCCTATCTGTGTTCATATCTGTTTCAGTGCAATTTAGCATACAAGTTTTGAGACCTATATGACTACCTTCTACCTACAGAGAGGAACTCCTATATGTCCACTGCCATTACCAGCTACTGATTACTTATTAATTTCTTCAGTCTCGGCATTTTTTTTTCAATTGTGGCTATCACTAAAACCAGCTGCTGGTTGATTGGCAGCTTCTTCTGCTTCTACATTTCTTTGTTTGGTTATTTTGATATCCTAGCTCTGCAATATATTAATTAATATTAAATGCTAATCGATGCGAGATTCCAAGACAGGATCATCCATCCCCTGTTGCAGGATTGGATTCAAGCTAATAAATTACATGGAAATGGAAGCTAGGTTGAAGCTGCTATTTGTATGTGGTGACTACAGTTGTGTCACTATGGGTCCAGTAAGACAGACTATTTTCTTTGTAGTCTTCATTCTGTCGACAGATCACCTTTTGTCCTGCATTGATCCATTGTACAACAAGACACCCAACAGGATGAAAAGTGTGCAATTACCAATGATGGCATGTTTTATGTTGCTAAGAACTTTGACATGTAAATGATAATAATTTGGTCATGGTGTCCATCGTGTAAGGTGCATTCTGTGACCAGAAGGATGGACAATACTTCTGAGTACTATATGATCCTTAACATTTAGATGTTAATAGCTGAGTGTGTTCTTATTGTAAGGTGTCTATCTGATATCATAACCAAAAACATGGGCAATGTTTCTCAGTACTGTATGATTGTATCATTACTTTGTGCTTGATTTTCTGATTGAATAGGGTGACTGCTATTGTGTTGCATTGAGCCGACTAACACAGACTATTTAGAATTATAAGTTAATAGCTGAGTGTGTTCTTAATGTAAGGTGTCTATCATAACCAAAAGCATGGATGGTGTTTCTCAGTAAAGTATGATTGTATACTTTGTGCTTGATTTTCTGTTTGAATTAGGTGACTGTTATTGTGTTTCAGTCAGCCGACTAACACAGACTATTTTTTCTGTAGTTTTTATTTTGCCCAACATATAACTTTCTGCCCTACCTTGTATCCACATTGCGCCCTTTGTTTCTAATCGTTTGATCTCAAAGAAAAGAAAAGTCTGCCAATGATGGCATGCTTCATGTTGCTAAAAACTTTGACATTTAGTTGATAAAACTTAATTTGAGTCCATAGTGTAAGGTAATGTTGCACGAAGCGGGAGCGTTTTGAGAAGTGAAGTGTTGGAAACATCATTTTCCAAAAAACATCCAGAATGCAAAATTAATTGTAGAATATATGAAAATATACATATCTGTACAGAAAGATAGAAATGGCATCCATAGTACATTAATGATGAATTATTTGAGCATCAACCATATAGATTCTAGCAATTACAAGCAAACAACAGATTTTTAATCATATCACAGAAAGCGTAAAGTACAGGGTTGCGGGGGAGCGCCCCTCCCCTCCCGGCACGAATCTGCTCCCAATTTGTGCTCTGCTCGGGAGCTAGTAGGGAGCTACTGAGAAGCGTGCTCCCGAAATCGGAGCACGCTCCCTTTAAAAAATTTCGCTCCGTGGTTTTGAGGGAGTGATTAGGGGAGTGCTCCCGTCGGCGCTGAAAAAGCCGCGCGAGCGAGAGAGGGAGGTGACCACTGACAGACAGAGAGGGAGAGGAAAGGGAGGGAAGGGGAGGGGGAAAAGGGTAAAAAGACCCTCTCCCCTCCCATTATTCACCCATTGGAGAGAGCAAGAGAGAGTTTGGAGCTTGGAGAGAGCAAGAGAGAGGAACTTAGAGAGAGTAAGAAAGAGGAGCTTGAGGAGCTTGCAAAGGAGATTGGAGCTTGGGATTGAAGGCCAAAGAGGTAGGATCTACACTCTAATCTAACTTTTTTGTTTTTTATGTTCATTGCTAAATAAATTTTTTTTTTCTCTATTTCCCATTCCCATTCCTCCATTTTTTTGTAGGCTCAAAACTTCAAACATCATGGCTATATATGGCTTGGAATTTTCTTCTTGTTGGTTCCTTTTTTGGTTATTATGGTGTTGGAGAGTAGGAGGGTAGATCACGATGAAGAAGAGGATGAAGAAGTGGGTTATAGTGGATTTGATGAAAACCCTGGAGAGGAGTACCTTGGTGAGGAGTAAGAGAGTGGACATGACAAAGTTGCGGGGGAGCCCCCCCCGAACCCGCTCCCAATCCTCGTTGTGGGCGGGAGCGGCTCGGGAGCGCGCTCCTGAAATCGCCCCTGATAAAAAAATTTGTGCTCCTTGCCAAAACAGGGAGTGACTTCGGGAACGAAAATTTTTGCTCCCGGAGCAACGCGCGCTGCCGTCGGGAGCGAAAAGCGTGCAAAAAAAATTTTGGACGCCAAAAAAAATTTGTTTTAATTTTTTTTTGGTTTTATAAGGGCTTGGGGGGCATTTTTAGTTCATTGTGACTTGAAAGAGTTGGAGGAGAGCCAAGGAGATTGTGCAAAGGAGCGAGGAGCGAGCGCCGAGGAGCAAGGAGGAGCGAGGAGCGAGCGCCGAGGATCAAGGAGCAAGCCTGCAAGGAGGTTAGTAACTTAGTAATTTGGTAGGTTAGTAAAGTTATAACCTATTTCTAGATTCTAGAATGATGAATGATGAATCTAAATAAATAAAATTAATAAATAGTAAATAGTAAAACTAAATACATTTTTAATTTTCTCATTCCCATTCCCATTAAATTTTGTAGATTCAAAACTACAAATTTCAAACATCATGGACCTGGTTATATTTCTTGGCATTTTCTTCTTCTTGGTCCCTTTTCTGGTTATTATGGTGCTGGAGAGTAGGAAAAGGAGGGGTCAAAATGAAGAGGGGGATGAAGAAGGGGGACAAAGTGGATTTGATGAAAACCCTGGTGAGGAGGAGTTGGAGGAGGGTGAACATGACTCTAAAAAAACTAAACAAGACCAAACCCCATTGTGGAAATATGTTAACAGGCCTGAAGCAGGGAAAGGGGGTGGGACCACTAAATTTCATTGCCCCCATTGCAACAATAATTACACAGGTTCATACCCCTGTGCCAGAAAACACCTCTGCGGGAAAAGGCCATGGGATGGAGATAAACAAATAGGAACCAAAACTTGTGCAGCAGTGTTAGCAGCAGATAGAGCCAAATACATAAGGGAAGAGGAGGAAGCCCAATACAAATCTAAAAAATCAAGGGGTTTCTTTGAACCAAGCTCACAATCACAAGCACAAAGAACTCCTTCAACATCCTCCCAAGGTAGTGGATATGGAGGCACAGGGTCATCAGCTTTAAAGCGTAGAACCATATCAGATTTCCTTGATGAGGGGTGTAGGAATGATGTGGATTCAAAGGTTTACAGGTTTCTCTATGCATGTGGGATACCATTCAATGTTCTTCGCTCACCTTATTGGCACGAAATGGTTTTTGCCATAAATGATGCCCCTAAAGGATACAAGAGCCCTGGGTATGACAAGGCAAGAACCGTTGGACTTGATCATGAAAAAGCAAAAATATTACATTCTTTGAATAGAATGACAAGTTCTTGGACTGACCACAGGGTGTCCATTGTATTTGATGGATGGACAAATGTAAAAGGCAAGCCATTGATAAGTGTTCTTACTGTGTCTGTTAGTGGTGCCACCTTTCTAAATGCATATGAGAGAAGTTCAAGACTGACATCAACATTGCAGAAGCATTACTTGAAACAATTGACTGTATTGGGCCATACAATGTCATCCAAGTCATTAGTGATAATGCTCCTAATTGTAAGGCAGCGGAGCAATTATTGAGGATAAATACCCCAACATATTTTGGTCTGGGTGTTTGGTTCACACATTGAACCTTTTGATGCATGATGTTGTTAAGAACAAAAATGAACAATACAAATGGATTGGTGATTTGTAGAAGAAAGGCAAACAAATGATAAAATTTATTACAAATCATAGTAATACCCATGGCCTTTTCCGCAGTCACTCAATATTGGAGTTGTTGAAAATTGCGAGGACTAGATTTGGTAGCTATTACCTCACCTTCAGGCGCCTTTTGAAGCTAAGAGAGTCATTGGCTAGCATGGTATCAAGTCCACACTGGCAGGTATTAAAGGAAAGGGCTGCAAATGCAGCTGACAGGCGAGGTTTTGAACTGGTGGAGGAGGCCGCTCTTGATGGTATGTTTTGGTCAAGTGTGAGGCAACTATTGGAATTCACCAAGCCCATTTATCACATGATTTGGTTTGCAGATACAGATAAACCAGTGATTGGCGAGGTGTATGAGCAGATGGATACCATGTCGGGGCAAATAAAAGATATTGTTCATAACAATGATTCCAACTTGTACAAACTGATTCACGATTGTGTGTGTACAGTGGAATAAACTTAATCTTCCACTACATTTCTTGGCGTATATCCTTACGCCAAAATACTACTCTACACCTTGGTTGGGCCAACCTGCACCAGTGGGTGGGGTTAGGACCAAACCCCATTTAGATGCAGATGTAACTAGAGGATATCTGGATGCATTAGAAAAGTTGATACTTGACAGGGAGGAATGTGCAGCTGTGCGCCTCGAAATAGGCAGATACTTCAATGGCACTGGTTTGTTTGGTACCTTCCATGCAATGGAAGATAGAGACCGATTTGATTCTCTCACATGGTGGGAATCATATGGCGGCCAGGGAATTTTGCCAAAATTGGCAAAAAAAGGTTTTATCACAGGTTGTAAATACTTCTTCTGTAGAGAGGTGTTGGAGCACCT
Organism: Pinus taeda; assembly: GCA_000404065.3. Classification (NCBI taxonomy): domain Eukaryota; kingdom Viridiplantae; phylum Streptophyta; class Pinopsida; order Pinales; family Pinaceae; genus Pinus; species Pinus taeda. The sequence continues at coordinate 106,836 of APFE031715585.1, read as the reverse complement.
CAACTTCATACATAATGTGAAAAGAAACAGACTCAGTGAAAAGCGGGCATAAAGCTTGGTTTATCTGCACTACAACTTGAGGTTGTTGGGTCATAACTGTGATCGGGCTTATGAGGATCCAACATATAAAATTTGGGACAACCACTTAGAGGATGACAATTTGGAGGATGGCACTATGCATCTTGAAGAACTGGAAGAGGAACTTATTAGGGATGAAGATGAAGCAGCTGCAGCAGCCATGCCACCCATCCAGTAGCAGTGCTCGAGTTTCGAGTCTTGTTCCTTTGTTGTTGCCACCTCCATCTACACCCTCACGTGGAGGGCATGTGCCTTCTAGTACTGGTCGTCGGTCTGTGCGGGAGACTCCTAGAAGACCACCACGACCTGCTCATACAGGAGACTCTCGTGGCAAGGGCCACATGTAGATTTACAGTTTACTTGTCTTTTCTAGTTTAGTTTTCATAATTGTTGAGTCTTGAGTCCTTGACTCTTTCATATCATAATGATATTTTTTGTAAACAATATATGACTGTGACAATGAAAATTTGAAGTTTGAAGTTGGCAATTATAACTCATTGGTAATGATTGTGAATTATGAATATGATGCTTCGTGAAAGACTAAAGTTGTTTCATTTCATTTCATTATTCATTTTATAACATTTCATTTCATGTTAACAGTTAGAAACTTAGATATTATTTCTTGTAATGGTTAAACATAGCGTACAAGTACAACTTTGGTGATCAATGATGATAAATGTTATATATTGAATTTTCAATTTTGAAGGCTTGAAGTTGAAACTTTAAGATTGAATTTGATGAATCATGATTCACGAGACTCAATATGTTGCAGTTGTAATATGTATGTTACTATCTTGTGGACGTGGTTGATGAAGATTATAACTTCTAGATGATTGATGTGATATGGTTCAATGATCAATCTATGTTTTTTTTTTTTTTATATCTAATTCATCATTCTACATGTTTTTGTTGACATATATGTATCAAAATATAATATATATATTATATATAATATATATATAATATTATATATATTATAAAATTGCTTCGGGATTTGCTCCCAAACCGGGAGCTTCTGAAAATGTTGCCCCGCTCCCATTTTCGCTCTTGCTCCCCGCTTTCACTCCCGCTCCCAAGTAATACTGGGACATGATGAGGCCCCAAAAATAAACAAGACCAAACTCCATTGTGGAAATATGTTTCTAGGTCTGAAGGAGGGGAAGGGGGTGGAACCACTAAATTTACATGCAACCATTGCAATAACACTTACACAGGTTCATACCCCCGTGCCAGAAGACACCTCCGTGTGAAAAGGCCATGGGATGAAGATAAACCAATAGGAATCAAAGCTTGTGTAAGTGTGTTAGCAACAGACAAATCCAAATAGATAAGGGAAGAGAAGGAAGCCCAATACAAATCTAAAAAATCAAAGGGTTTCTTTGAACATAGCTCACAATCACATGCACAAAGAACTCCTTCAACATCCTCCCATTGCAGTGGATATGGAGGCATAGGAACAAACATCTATCTAAGGCGTAGAATCATATCAAATTTCCTTGACGAAGGGTGTAGGAATGATGTGGATTAAAAAATTTACTAGTTTATCTATGCATGTGGGATACCATTCAAAGTTCTTCGCTCACCTTATTGGCATGAGATGGTTTCTGCCATAAATGGTGCCCCCAAAGGATACAAGAGTCCTGGGTATGACAAGGCTAGAACCGTTGGACTTGATCATGAAAAAGCAAAAATATCACATTCTTTGAGTAGAATGACAAATTCTTGGGCTGAGCATGTTGTGTCCATTGTGTCTGATGGATGGACAAATGTAAATGGCAAGCCATTGGTAAGTGTTCTTGTTGTGTCTGTTAGTGGTGCCATCTTGCTTTCAGCATATGATTACTCCGAGAAGTTCAAGACCGACATCAACATTGCAAAACCATTACTTGAAACAATTGAATGTATTGGGCCATACAATGTCATCCAAGTTATCACTGATAATGTTGCAATTGTAAGGCAGCGGGAGCAATTATTGAGGATATATACCCCAACATATTTTGGTCTGGGTGTTTGGTTCACACAATGAACCTTTTGATGCATGATATTTTTAAGAACAAAAATCAACAATACAAATGGATTGGTGATTTGTACAAGAGAGGCAAACAAATGATAAAATTTATTACAAACCATAGCAATACCCATGGGCTTTTCCGCGGTCACTCAAGATTGAAGCTGCTGAAGATTGTGAAGACTAGATTCGCTAGCTGTTACCTCACCTTTAAGTGCCTTTTGAAGGTAAGAGAGTTATTGGCTAGCATGGTATCATACTATCAAGTCCACGCTAGTAGGTATTAAAGGACAGGGCTACAAATGCAGCTGACAAGCAAAGTTTGAACAAGTGGAGTAGACTGCTCTTGATGGTTTGTTTTGGGCATGTGTGAGGCAAGTATTGCAATTCAGGAAGCCCATTTATAATATGATTCATTTTATAGTATTGCAATTCCCGCTCCCCGCTCCCGCTCCCGCTCCCAAGTAACATTGATTTCATGTCTCAAGAATACTTCATTGGGGGCATTCTGTGCTTTTGAGTTACATAACTGATTTAATTCGTCCCAGATTTCTTTAAACTTTTAGCCAAGTTGAGATGATGTAATCACATATCAAGGATTCCTAGTCTGATGATGGATTTAGCTTTATCAATCCTTTTAGTCCATTAGACAAGTTTGAAGTTTAAATGTTATCTTGTTGTGAGGGCTTTTGTTCCAAGTTCTAACCCACTGACAATGCTCCATATATTTAAATTCAGTAAGTACAGTTTTATAATTTGATTTTCCTGGTTTGAAAGCTTGTTCCGTTGAACTTTCCTAACATATGTTTCTCCATTTTCATGAAGAAAACAAAATCCATTTGCATGAATAAAACAAAATCCATTTTCGTGAAGAAAACAAAAGGAACTTTCCTACTGGATATGTGTGAGAGCTTCAGGGAAACAAAAATAATAAATACATCCAGGTCTGCATGCCATGCCAATATTGGTGCTGCCACAATATCTGTGTTTTCTTGAGTGGATGACTATGGCTCCCTCTGCGTCTGTGTGTGGGTGTCTTTCTCTGCTGCTGGATGGTCTTCTTGATGTTTGACAGAAATTTAGTCCACCCATAGCTGTTCAAAAGATCTGCAACATCTGTGTTTTTGTGGCAAGATGCGTGCCATTCTTTTTCTGCTAATGATATATGTTATGAGAAACGTTTGTCTGAATGAAGATTTGCCCTAATGGACGCTTTATTTATAGAGCAATGTATGAGCAGGGATTGAGTTGCCTTATTTACATTTCGTGGCTTTTGAAATCCTTGTAATCTGGGTATCCTTATTGAAGTCATTTCATTCAGGATTTTTGTTTTTGCGCTAGCCAGTTGTCTGCTGGCTGCTTTGATTTCATGGGCCAACTGATTTGCGAGCTATGTGTTGTACTGTAAACCTGTGCTTTGCAATCACTCGAAAATCTCTGTTTTTTTGGTCAGTTCACAATTCGCTTGCTGCTGTCTAAACAATCCACAGAAATTTAGTCCATCTATATCTGTGTAAAAAATCTGCAACATCTGTGTTTTTGTGGCAAGATATGTGCAATGATTTTTCTGCTAATGGTATACTTTATGAGAAAAGTTTGTCTAAGTGAAGATTTGCCCTAATGGGCGCTTTATTTATAAATCATTGTATGCGCAGGGATTGAATTGTTTCCATATTTACATTTTGTGGCTTTTAAAATCCTTGCTATCTGGGGTCCTTATTGAAGGCATTTCAAGCAGGATTTTTGTTTTTGCACTAGCCAGTTGTCCGCTGGCTGCTCTGATTTCATGGGCCAACTGATTTGCGAGCTATGTGTTGGACTGTAAACCTGTGCTTTGTAATGGCTTGAAAACCTCTGTTCTTTTTGGTCAGTTCACACTTCGCTCGCTGCTGTCTAAAAAAATCTTTGCTTCCTTGTGTTAAAGCAATCACCTGTTACAGGTCAGAGATAAGATCATTTAGATGTCTGCTGATATGTGCCCCAGCACAAGATTGAGAGAGGCTTTTCAGTGAGCATGTGTTGGGTCCGAGAGAGTGTAGTGAAGCTGGTGATCAGTTTGGTATTTTCTCAGTTGGGCCATTATCCTAGGATGGGAGCCAAAGCAAGTTCCATGATCAATTTATTAATGAAAAATTGTTGATTGGGCATAAATCTGTTTGTGTGTGACTCAGATTGAGTGATTTTGCTTCTACCAAATATTTTGGTTAAGAACTTAGCTGTGTATTTGTTCAATTAATAATCGCTGGGAACTGAATACTGGGTGCTGGGTTTGGGAAATTCTAGCATGGTACCAAAGCACCTACTCAATCGATCTCGGAATTATAGCTGTCAAGTTCGTATCAGATTGTCGAAGCCAAGTTGGCTTGAACCATATGAACGGATATTTGATTTTACTATTTTTTTGGGCAATTTTGAGTCAGAAAAAGGTAAAATTAAAAAATAAAGGAAAATAAGGGTGGGTTTTTTTTAATAGTTTTTTTTGAAAAAAAATAAAAAATAAAAAAGGGGTTGGGGGCTCGTGGTGGTTGGCCGACAGCTCGACCTAGCCAACCGCCCCCAGGGAAACGAGTAGGTTGGACCACAACACAACACCACCACCCATCGGGTTACGGCTGCAGATAAGCACGCAGACAGGTAAGACATGCACAAGGGGTGTCGACAGAGTTGGGCATGAGGGTGGAGCAGATCGCGTAGAGGCAGCTGTGGAGATTTGGGCAGAGACCGAGAAGGCAACAAACAGGTTGGTGGCCGACAAGGTTGTCGGGCCACCAAGTCAGCTGCAAAGCAGAGTGCGAGGTTAGCGGCTAAGTCAACCTCCAAGCATAGGGGAGCATAAGAGTTGACCAGACGCGAAGTGTTGGATGGCGGCATGGAGCAACGATTAGTTGCACAAACCCAATTTGTAGAGAGAAAGGACTAGTCGCAGAGCTAGCAATGCTATGTCAAGAGCTAGGGAGCTGTTGGCAAGTAGTCGCTAGACTGCGGTGTCGGGAGTTGAGAAGTTGACACTATAAGAGGAAAAGATGTGGAGTTTAAGCAACTGTAGACAACGTGAAAAGAAGATAGGGGTGTGGCAGTGACAGGCAAGGGCAACGTGACATCGTTGATAGGTGTTTGTAGACTGCAACAACTAACAAACTAACTCTTGGTTAGTTTGACAAGGATGACTACTGGGTTACATTACGAGGACATGTTGGACAGGGCGAGAAATCTCAACCCATGGAAGGAATAGATTGTTCCGCGATTTGAGGAGCATGAGTTGTGGGAAATTGTGGAGAAGCTTGTCCCAATTGCGGCGGATCCTACTCATTTGGTTGAGTTTAAAAAGAAGAACGTGAAGGCTAAGAGAATAATCCTGGACTCCATTAGAGACCTTGTTATACCTCATGCGACCGGGAAGAAGTATGCCTTTGAGGTGTGGGCATCCTTAACCAAGCTGTACTAGAGTACAAACCAAAACAGAAAGATGGTGTTGAAGGAGAAACTGAGAAAACACCAAGATGTCTGAAACTGACATAGTTGCATCATACCTAATCATGATCACTCAGATTAGAAATGACTTGGCAGCAATGGGGTAAACTATTGGTAGTGAATAGTTGGTCAGATTAGCCCTGAGTGGCTTTCCTTCAGATGAGATGCCTTTGTATATGGGATTGTTGCATGGGAAATCTGCCCAGTTAGGATAGATTGTGGGATGATTTTGTATAGTAAGAGACAAAGATGTTCCAAAATTACAAGGCCAACATGGTGAAAAGGATGATGAGGAGAATTTTGCTCTCGCTGTAAAGGACAAAGGAAAAGTAAAGGGAAGTGGGGGATCTGCGTCCATGAAGGATATGCGCAAAGTGAAGTACTTTGTATGTCACAAGACTGATCACTATGTGAGCTAGTGTCCATACAAGAAGAAGAAGGAGGATTAGGTGGTTGCATCAACATTAAGTGAGATTGATGACTTACGAAGAAATTTGAGAAGAAATTTCTCTAGTTGCCTGTGTTTCTAACAGTAGGACTGTTGTGTATGAGGACAATGGGTTATGGCTAGTGGACAATAGAGCGTTCAGTCACATGACGTGGATGAGGTCAATGTTTTGCAGTGTTTTAGAGATGGCTCAAATTGCAGTGTGTTAAGTGGGACTAATACCATGCATGCAGTGAAGGGGATTGGATTTGTCAGATTCTAGCTAGAGTCAAGAGGATTTCTGGAGGTGACAAAGATATTATTTGTTCCAGGGTTGATGGTATATGTGATTTTAGTATCAGCCTTGGAAGAAGCTGGATATAGAGTTTTGTTCCTAGATGGACAGGTGCTTCTATATTCACAGGGAGTGACCTTGTATGCAGCTGTAGTGCTTGGCATCAGACAGGGGCAGTCATATAGGTTGCTGGGACAACCTGTGGGTATATCCGAGGGGATCTTGGATATAGGATCAATGTCATTTGTTGAGAGGGAGCAAGTGGCAAGGAAGAGTGATTCTTCAGGTACTGTTAGGAGACTCAACTGGTATGATATGACATTGTTAGATGCTCAGGAGAAGGATCCTAGTAGCATGGTTGGAAGGTAGAGGTCGTCATATAAGATTTTGAAGTAGGCAGCAGGATGTATTCTACTTTAGAGGGAGTAGCTACAACAACAGATGGCGTGGTGGTGTTAGAGACAGATTCAGGTGTAGGAGGTTCTTCCAGAAGTATCTCCCTCACTAAGAGGGAATATTGAGCCTTGTAGCTCGAATGATGTTTCTAGTCTTGTGTTTGGACTAGAAGGACCTTGAATTTCCTCTTTAGGAGCTTGCATGCGATATGCAGAGTGTGCAAGTGAGTTACAGGAATGTGAATGTATTGCATGTGACATGTGCATGTAATTAAAGCTAAATTTATGATTTATACTTGAGTTAAAGTAGAAAAAGCTAAAGATAAGATAGTTAACTAATGTGAAGTCACTTATCTTCAGTTAACTTGACTAGCTAATTTTGGCCATCAATCTTAGCTTAGGAAAGTTATAAATCAAGCCTAAAGTGAGGAACTAAGAGAGGAGCTAAGACACAACAATAGCACAAGATTGAGAGAGTCTTCTCAGTGAGCGTGTGTTTGGGTTCGAGAGAGTGTAGTGAGACTAGTGATCAATTTTGTATTTTCTTAGTTGGGCCATTTACCTAGGATGGGAGCACAAGTAAGTTTAGTGGGTTATTGAAATTCTAACTCTCATTGCCATGGGCATGGTGATCACTGCTAAAGTCATTGGATGTTCATTTCCTTGTGCACATCCTCATTGCTATGGGCACAATGATCCCCATTGAAGTCACCGGAATGAGTTCATTGCCCATAGTCTAATTTTCCCCTTAAAATGTTTTTCTAAAAGCAAACTTTAATTAATCGAATTGAACTTTGAAACTTGGACTTGCCTTTTTGATAATTTATTTCCATGGAATTGCCATGATGACAACCCTTGAAACTACTCAACTTTGGAACATATTTCTTTCAGTGTTCACACAATAGTGGTATTGGTCTAATACCATGACTCTAGTTATACACATGCTACAAGAGATATGCAATATAAACTTTTTATTTATTGGAGTCACTTTGAGTTGAGTTCGATATCATTATATTCATGTGGTTGTTAGGTGGGCTACCCACTTTTCCCTAACTACCTAGATCTTAATGACAATTCCTTACTTAATATTAGACACACTAACATGACTTTATTGAGTTGACACTGTTGACCTTCTGGATAGCAGAGCTGCCAAGCAAGACACATTGTCATATGAGGACTAGGAAACAATGATAAATATAGGCAATCATCTCATAGATCGAGTTGGAAGAATCCAATTGCATGGTACAACTTATTGCAGAGTGTAAGGGCACCATGGACATGTGGACCACAACAATGCCAATTCAATGCAGAGGAAAAAAGGCCCCAGTTGCAGGGTACAACTTATTGCAGAGTGGAAGGACACTATTGTTAGTTTTGGTAGCATCGGAAGTGCTCTAGCCTTGAAAATTGGTGGAGAGGCTAAGGCGCATGAGTTCTAAAGAACCCATAAATCGTTTGGTGAAATTTCCCACGGATTGTATTGTATTAAAATAATTAATATTTTTAATGGGGTTCCTAAGTCTAAACTTAGGGAAATTAAAATATTAATGGATATTAATCAAAATATGGGTGAGAATGATCTAAAAGGCAGATCAAGTCATGTTTTAAGCTAAGCCGTTGATTAGAGGCTTAATTTCGGCCGCTGAAGACTCATCAGGAAAAGTATAAAATGGAGGATTGGGGTTTATTTGGAAATACACACAGAGGGAGAGAATTGATCCAGAGTTTGATTTTTGGGGCTAGGAAATTGAGAAATTCGAACTAAGTGATCATTCTGTACCAGAGGGGTAGGGAGAATCCGAAAGGAGGACTTTCCAAAGAATACTGACACAGAGGCAGAGAGAGCTGACGCAGAAAAACTACCTGTCATGCAGAATCCAGAACTGTCGGAACAACTGGGAGAGTTGACGCAGACGACAGAGAAGGTGACTCAAGGTTGATGCAGAGCCAACACAAAAATAGCTAGGGTTAGCTAGCCTTGTGCTGGATCAGCCAAAATTTTGCTGGGTGAAGTGAGGTAAAAATCACTTTGATTTTCTGCCAATATTTTCTCTAAGGCGCATGAGTTCTAAAGAACCCATAAATCGTTTGGTGAAATTTCCCACGGATTATATTTTATTAAAATAATTAATATCTTTAATGGGGTTCCTAAGTCTAAACTTAGGGAAATTAAAATATTAATGGATATTAATCAAAATATGGGTGAGAATGATCTAAAAGGCAGATCAAGTCATGTTTTAATCTAAGCCGTTGATTAGAGGCTTAATCTCGGCCGCTGAAGACTCATCAGGAAAAGTATAAAATGGAGGCTTGGGGTTTATTTGGAAATACACACAAAGGGAGAGAATTGATCCAGAGTTTGATTTCTGGGGCTAGGAAATTGAGAAATTCGAACTAAGTGATCATTCTGTACCAGAGGGGCAGGGAGAATCCGAAAGGATGACTTTCCAGAGAATACTGACACAGAGGCGGAGAGAGCTGATGCAGAAAAGCTACCTGTCACGCAGAATCCAGAACTGTCGGAACAATTGGGAGAGTTGATGCAGACGACAAAGAAGGTGACTCAAGGCTAATGCAGAGCCAACAAAAAAATAGCTAGGGTTAGCTAGCCTTGTGCCGGATCAACCAAAATTTTGCTGGGTGAAGTGAGATAAAAATCACTCTGATTTTCTGCCAATATTTTCTCTGTAAAGGATTGCTATATGATCATCGTAGATTTGTATTAAGATATTTCTCCTACATAATAATAATCCCTTAGAGCTGTTGCACCGGTTTTCCTGCATTGGGTTTTTCCAGGGACTATTGTGTCAAAAAATAAGTGTGTCCTATGTATTTTGTTCTTTGCTCTATTTTCTGTTTCATGAGATCAAATTTAATTAGTGTAGGCTGCAGAAGTAATTTGCTTCAGTATTCAGAAGAATAACTTGATGAATGTAGTGTAAAAATCAAGTAGGTGAAGTAGATTCAGATTCGCTGCTGTTGGAAATACTAAGAGGGGGGGTGAATTAGTATTTCTTTTCAATTGTTACTTTTACCAGTTAGATCACTTATATTTAGAACACAAAATGAACAATAGAAATAAATGCTTTTATTAATATAATCTTTCCAATGAATCAAGTACAATATAGGTAGGGCTCCAATCCTAGATGAAGACACCGATCTACAATCTCCCAAGATCCAACCCCTGGGAGATTGTAGATCGGTGTCTTCATCTAGGAGCCCTACTTGGATTTTAGTGAGGCTCCGACCTCTAGGGCACTGACCCCATCTTCTCAAGGCACCAACCTTGCGTTTAGAGGCTCCAACCCCTAGGGCACTAACCCTTCTCTGGTATAGGCTTTGACCTGGTTTCCTGAGAACACCAATCCTCTAGGGCTCCAACCCTGTTCTCCAGGGCACCAACCTTGTCTTTTCGAGGCTCCAACCTCTTGGGTGCCAACCCACTGCAATACTTCGTCAAGATATGTTTGGTAGTAACTCACGGCTCCCAAAATCTTCTTCACCGAGCCCTGTCAATCTTCAGCTCACTATAGTCTTCCACTCTACATCATCAATGACAACCTTATCTTCTTAGAAGGTATCGCCACTGCTCTTCATGTCACCCAAACAAAGTCTCCAAGGTTATTCCATGACGACTTCAGCAATACATCATGGTCAACAATGTTTCCAAGAATGCTTTCAAGATCAACTACTACAAGGTGTCTTCACTGCTTCAAAATATTCTCAAATAGTCGAGTTTCTTTTACAAATCTTCAAGCTATGCTTCAAGAAGGTTTTCCACAGGCTGCCCCAAGTACTCTCTGCCATCTTAGATCTTCAATGTGACTCAACAAGGCCTTTAATCAATTCTTCAAAGTCTTCCTCAAGAGGACTGCTACAAGTTTAATAATTGCTCCAATGCCCAAAGGCTGCTCTGAAGTCTGCACATCAATTCTTCAATAAGCTGCTTTAAGAATCCCCTAAAAAATATGCTCAAAAGTGTCAACAAATCTGGTTCACAAGAGGTCAATTATGTCTGCCCCAAATCTAAATAGATCTGCTCATAAGGTAGGCTTGTAGGTCTCTTTTATTGCTGTAATTGTTGTTGCTGGTTAGAGCTAGTAACCCACTGCTACAACCCTCTTAAACCTGCCCAACCAGTCCTTCCACAGCTGCAGCTTTGCTCCAAGATGATGTTGTTTCTACTCACTGCTCCTAGAAGACCCTGCAACCTTGTTTCAAGGCCTTTCAACCGTTTCCCAACAGGCTGTAGCAGCTTGGCCTTCCTCCTACAGCTGTACCACCCTACAACAGCTCCAAAACACCCACAGGAAACTCACACTTCTCCATTGCTGTAGTCCAAGCCTTTTTGTTCACTGTTTGCTGTGATAGTCCACAACAAAGATAAGCTACAGGATTGTAATCCGAACTGAAGTCTGAGGTAAGGGGACTGTCCTGAGCTCCAAAACTGTGCTTCCAAGAGACTGATCACAGTCCGAGCTTGAGTTAGCCTCCAACAGGTGACTTTCCTTCAAATCCGAGCCCTGAAACACGTCTCCACAGGTTGCTGCCACCGAGCTGCAATAGTCCAAGCTAGAAAGAAAATTTACCCCAAACAGTAACCTTTTAGTCCTCCTTGGCCTCTGTCCCCCTTCTCTGCCTTTTGTCCGAATTCTGTGTCTTCTTCTACGAATAGATCACCGAGTTAGATAATTTGAATGAGGAACTTAAACTCCAATATATACTAGTTTATACCCTTTAATGAATAGACACGTCAGTTGGGATGGAGGGCCGACATGACCATGGGGAAGCCGACCTGTATGTTTTCATTAAATATTAAATATATGTATTTTGAATCGACATTTTTTGTGTGCTGCCTTTGCTAGAATAATTGACACGTAGGTTAATCACAACACCTATTTTTCTTCATCCTGGGGACATGAGAGTAACCCTTTTCCACGGTCCAACCTGATATGTATTTTTTTTATGTTCAACATAGTTTATGACATATTCAAGAGAACATGTCAATCATTGATCTGCCATGTGATGCACATGCATTATATATGTTAAAGATGGACCATATAAAACACCATGCATAAAAGGCTTTGTCTGCCATGTCAGTGTTGTATCCCATCTGTCTTCCGTCTGCCATGTGAGTGATGTCTAACACCATGTTGCTGCATTATACATTATGTCTACCATGTATGGTCATAAGGAACCATGTTTGTCTTCCATTAAACAAAGTTAATGCCATGTATGGTTTCATATATATGCTGTCCAACATTATAAAAGCTTTTAATATGTCTTTGTATGGTTTCATATATACATTGGTCATTAATTCTCATGGGATAAGGGTTAAGTTTATATTTAGTAATGTATTTATCCATATATAATAAAGGCATCATAAAATCTTGCTTTCCATTATATGCATATATTGCTAGGGTTTGGGTATTCATGTATATGGCTTTTAGATTAGGTCTAGGTTTATGTTCATATACTTGGGATATCTTTTGGCATGCTTCATCATTGCTAGACATACATTTAAGGAATCATTAAGAACCAACATTCCTAGGGTTTAATAGAGCAAGGGAATATGCATCATCTTCATGCTTAGGGTTTTCTTGTAGGGTTTGCATGAGGTTAGGGCAAAGTTTTTTTTTTTTTTTTTTGGTTCTTCCCTTTGGAAAAGTCGTAATTTTCATTAAGCAAAGAAAATTACATTTTGTAGATGCAAATGCATATGCTGTACATGAGGCATAAAGCCCATCATGTTTGAGTATTCAAAAAGAGGTGTACTCCACACAGGGAGACACTGTATTGTCACTGAGATCTCAAAATGTGATAAAAGCTTACTCTACGCAGAGAGTATTAAAGTATCATATAAAACTCTAGTATCATTGTGCATATATAAAATTATATAAACAGAAAGTATTTTTAGGCTCCTTTCATAGCTAGTTAATTTGATGTCTATAAAAGGTCTATGGTAGTGTTGATGGAAGGTTCCATCCTTCTGCTCCAGTATCCTCTCTGTCCCTATAGGCCTGTGCGCTGCTTCCTTGGATAGTAGATTGGCAACTGTGTTCCGCTCCTTGTATATATCATGACAAGCAAAAGTGTCAAAAATATTGAGTCTGTGGAATTCTTCCATGATATGTCTCAAAGAATATGCATTACAATTTGCAGTTTTGTTTATCCATTTGCATACAATTTTTAAGTCTCCAAAAAGTTGTAAGTTTCTGCATTGTTTTTCCATTTTTTTTTTTTGGTTCTTCCCTTTGGAAAAGTCGTAATTTTCATTAAGCAAAGAAAATTACATTTTGTAGATGCAAATGCATATGCTGTACATGAGGCATAAAGCCCATCATGTTTGAGTATTCAAAAAGAGGTGTACTCCACACAGGGAGACACTGTATTGTCACTGAGATCTCAAAATGTGATAAAAGCTTACTCTACGCATAGAGTATTAAACTATCATATATAAGTCTAGTATCATTGTGCATATATAAAATTATATAAACAGAAAGTATTTTTAGGCTCCTTTCAGAGCTAGTTAATTTGATATGTCTATAAAAGGTCTATGGTAGTGTTGATGGAAGGTTCCATCCTTCTGCTCCAGTATCCTCTCTGTTCCTATAGGCCTGTGCACTGCTTCCTTGGATAGTAGATTGGCAACTGTGTTCCGCTCCTTGTATATATCATGACAAGCAAAAGTGTCAAAAATATTGATGAGTCTGTGGAATTCTTCCATGATATGTCTCAAAGAATATGCATTACAATTTGCAGTTTTGTTTATCCAATTGCATACAATTTTGAAGTCTCCAAAAAGTTGTAAGTTTCTGCATTGTTTTTCCAATGCAAATTGTATGGTATATTTGGCTGTGATAATCTGAACAAAATTGTTAGTGCCTCTACCTAGTCTCATTTGAATTTTGAAAGAATGAGATTCCGAGAGGTGTAGTATGGCACCACCTTCACATCCAATGTCTTGTGCTGAGCCGTCAGAATATGCCCAGGGATGTGTATGATTAATGTTTTCAGGGATAATGTGCCTGGGAGTAGAACTAGATTCATCCTCGGGAATGAGTTGGTAGTCAGATAGGATGTGGGCTATGATAGTTGACCAGAAGGGGGGAGAGTTCTGAAAGATGTATCTATTTCGAGCAATCCGGATGGCCCAACAAGTGAGAATGGGGATATTTCTGGCTTTCATCGAGGAGGCGGCAGTCCACCATGCTTCCCAAGCCTCACAAACTGACATACCCTGCCATTGTGGGAGGGAGGGTAGATCAGAGAGTATAGAACTCCATAGCTCTTTTATGGTCGGGCACAAGAGGAAGAGGTGATCCATAGTTGCATTTTCAGATTTACATAGACCGCACCAGAAGGGTCCATGGAAGGATCTTTTGCTTAAATTATCTCCTGTGGGGATCTTGTGCCTCAGAATGGTCCACTTGAGGAGCCTCGATCTGGGTGGTGCTTTTAATTTCCATATGCTGCTCCACCATGTTTCACATAGTGGAGGGTTTTTTCAGTCCATTTGAACTATATAACCTTCTTTCGATGAGTATTTCCCGTGCTTTGCTAGTGCCCAAATTAGCTCATCCTCTCCTTCCAATATTCTGATGTGTGATTCAGTAAGGGCCTCCATGTATTCTTTCCAATGCTGCTGCCATAGATGAGGGATCTGCAATGCCCTCCCAGTTTTCCAGGCTTGTTGTATATATGTTGAGTGATCACTATACGCTATGTGGCTAAGATGAGTGATCCCCATGGCAGAGAGATGGGTTCTTAGCTCCTCAGGGATCCTGTGAGCGTTTCCACACCCGATCCAGGGGTCTATCCCTATTCTGACCATTGCTCCCAACTGCATTCTCCATGTGAGACCATCCCTAATAAGAGGCATTGCTTGTAGAATTGCTTTCCATATGTTTGATTTGCCAACGTAATTCCACTGAGATTCACTGTTTCACCCTGCTCATCTGCTTGTTGCCAAATTGTATTTATAGCGTTGCGCCTGTTCGCAAATTTGTGGTAGAACTTGGTATTATCATCCCCTTCCATAAGCCAAATGGCTCTGCTTCTCAGTCACCAACTTTCCTCTCGATCCTTGAGTATTTGACTCCTCTTAGCCAGAAGGGATGTAATTTGGTCTTTATGTTTTGTGGAGGAGTAAATCCCCCCATGATCATTCTCAAAAGCCTCTATTTCTTCTTCAGTGGTCTTAAGGATAAGGTCCTCCAAGGTTTGCTTTTTGTGTGCCCATATTTTGGAGAGATTCTTTAGTTTTCTCAGATTTTGAGCAAACCCTTCTGAGATGTTCCTTCTTGCTGCTGGGGGGTGAGTCTTCCAGAATCCGGTGACTAGCTTGATGTATTCTGCGTCTCTTAGCCATGCAAAGTTGAATTTGAAGGGGGCCCTATGTTTGTACATACTTGCCCTTATTTCCAGGTAAATCGGCCTATGATCCGATATGCCCCCTGAACCAACCCACTGTCTAAATCCATGTCCCAAGTTTAGCAGGTGCTCCTTAATGAGGAATCGGTCTAGTCTCTTGGATAGGCTATCCTCACCTGATCTGTTGTTTCTCCATGTAGGTTGGATTTTGGAGGACGAGATATCAATAAGATTATGTTCCTCCAAAATGGTCTCAAAAAATTCTGAGAGGATGTATCTTTGTGCATTATGCCCCCATGATTCTGCGAATCCATTGGAAAAGTTTAGGTGCCCCCCCCCCCCCCCCCCCCCCCCCCCAAAAAAATAATAATGAGCTTATCCTGTTGCAAAATATGAGATTTTAGCTGTCTGTTCCAGTATTCTTCCCTATTGTGACAGGGACCATAGACATTAATAACCTTGAGCTTTGTATCGAGTTTTGATGAGTATATGTCTGCGCAATGTGCCCAGAGCTCCCCCATATGTTACAGATTTTGATGGTACGGGTGTTAACTCCCAAAGCCAAACCCCCTGATCGATCAATTGCATCAAGAGAGTGAGAAGTCCACCCTGGTAGCCATGATTCAAGAAGGTGAGTGATAACACTAGCCTGACCTAGGGTTTCTTGTAGAAAGAGGACATCGATGGACTCAGATTTTAGCAATCTTCTCATGGCTAGTTTTTTTGTCAGGGCTAGTCAACCCTCGACAGGTGAAGGATAACATCTTCATGGAGGGGGGTGCACAAGGGTATTCACTGCTCTAAGTACCCGGTCGATGGAATGTTGTTCGCTAGCAACTATCTCTTTCCCCAGCTATATAGGAATGGTTTGGATAAGGAGGAGGGTCTGCCTCTAGGTTGTTTTTGGAGGTGGGGGGGGGAGGAAATCAGGCCTATACCTAGGGTTTCAGGAGGCCTAGTGATCGGATCCTAGAACGCTAGGGGGTTATTATTGGTGGATGGAGGGATAGGTGCAGGAATGGAAGTGATGGTTTGGGGGTCCTCAAGAAAATATGGCGGGGTGCAGGATATGGTGGGAGAGGAGGGTTTTATGGGACATGCCAGAGTAATGGGAGAGATATTGCAGTGATCAGAGAGCTAAACATTATTTGATGCAATGCAAAATGATGAAGCAGTAGAATAAGCAGAGGAGGAGGATGAATCCAACATACCCACGGAGAGTGCAGGCTCGACAGCCGCCCTTGCTCTGGTGAGAGTCGGAGAGGCCCGAAAGGTGCTTTCCCACGCTTCTTCCTGGCCTCCTTTGAAGGTGCTTTCTTCGCATCCGCCTGTGCCAAGTTTACTGTTTCTTCAGTTGAGGGGGTGCTACCCTGTGGTTGTGAGCTTTTCTACGGATTTACCTTCTCCTTTTCTCCATCTCTCGCCTTCCTATTCAAGGGGCAGTCCTTGAAAAGGTGTCCCACCTTGTGGCATCGTCTGCAACGAAAAGAGACTCCTTCGTAATCCCGGGTTTGTTGTCGAGAGAATGTTCTCAATTGTAGTGTGATATGCTCCTGGAGACCCCCCTCATGTCCAGATGAACCAAAACCCTGACATAGGCCATCATTCCAGTAGCTAAATACGATCTATCGTGCTCAAGGTATGTGCCAAGGGTGTTGCTGATGTGTCGAAATATGTCCTCCGACTAGAATTGGAGGGGCAATCCCGGAAGCCGAACCCCAATAGGCCCAACTCCTATTTGTTCTTTTTCCGGATCGAATAGCGAGTTCCAACGACAGAGGAGGACTGGGGCGTGTTCAAAGTGCCAGAAGGAGGACATGACCCAATTTGTGTGCTCGGCTCTGGTGAAGTGTAGAGCGAACCAACCCCTAACAAAAGTTTGTACAAAGGGAAGGTCGGCCAGGTGCTGCCCCAATACCTCTGAAGTCCAAAGCTTCAGGTGAGCCGCTCTGTAGCTCCTGCCTTGGATCCTTCCAACCAGAACACGGCCCGCCGTATCCATGGTGTCGCCCCACTGGATATCTTCCCCAAGCCTGATGATGACTTCTTCACCTTTTCGTTTGAAGCACTTGCGCTTCTTACTTGGCCTAGCAGCATCTTCAGAGGAGTTAGGGCGTTCCTCGAGCGGAGAAGGGTTTGAGGGAGGGTTTCCAGTGCTGAGATGTTCGTCTGCAGGGATAGGTTCCGAGAGTGGGGGGACTACTGAGTAGCTACCCGATGGAGGTGCCGCTGATGCTGTTGCTTGAGGGGTCCCTTGTACCAGGGTCGAGTTGCCAGGGGGTTTGTTTCGAGAGCAGACAAACAGAAGGGGGGGAGGGTAATGCGAAGATTCAGCCGCGAGATTAGGGTGAAGGCAGTCGGACGCAAAGTTAAATGCGGAGGGAGACTGTGGCGGGTAGGAGGGTACCGACCACACCTTAGGAGGCTTGGAGAAGGTCACGGTGGAGCTGGAGGGTCTTGAGATCAAGGGCAGTCTAGCGATGGTGGTTGTTAGATCACAACAAAAGGGGAGAAGGTCTTCCGTGACGGAGCGAGGAGTTGTCCAGATGTTAATGTCCTCCAATGGGTCCTCCGAGTAATCCACTATGTCTAGCTCCATGACTGTTCTGAGGAGTTCTCCGCTAGCTGCCTCCAAGACTATCGTAACTGTCGCTACAATGCAATGTTGGGTAATAGGCAGGTATGCAGTAAAACAGGGTGAAAGACGGGGTTACAAGGCCATTACGGTGAGCTAAGTCGAGTTACGGGAACTGCCACGGTGAAGGTGACCGGAAGTACCACATGATGACAGGTAGGGTGCAGGTGTGGAGCAGATAAGCTGCAGAAACCCTAACCCTTTTCGGACTGTTGTTGCAGCTACATTTTTTCATCCCTCTCTATCCTCCCCTTGGCCATATATCCCACCACTTCACTCTTCTTCCTGCATCAGTATACCTGTCAATTCCTCAAAAGTGGGAGCTTTCTCCCTTGGTGCAAGGCCTGCAATTATTAGGGCAAAGGGTTATTCATGCATCACAAGAATATTTCCATCACAAACAATGCCATATTGACATCAATGACAACCTTGATTAACAAATGTAGTAGGGGTTCCTTCGAGTCTAGGAATTTTCACATGGTATCAGAGCATTGATTTTGAAACAAGAAGAGCAGATCCAATGCTGAGCAGTGAGGTCGAAAGCTGCACTTGGCAGCAATTCGAATCCCCTTGAAAGGATTGTGCAATCCTTGCCAGGAAGAAGATCATAGGAAATCTCTCTTTGAGTGAGACGACAAAGGTATGATTTCCAGTTCGTGAGTTTGCAGAGGCAGAGGGAGTGACGCAGAACCTCAACTTAGTGCTTTAAGGGTGCAGTTTTTGCCAGGGCAGAAATTTGCTGGAAAAGAGTGAAGGGACATAGAAGGGGAATTTTCCCCTCAGAGGACTTTTAGCCAAGGAGTTCGAATCTTCACTTGCTGAATAACAACGAAGAGGGGCAGATCTACAAGCTCCAGCAAGGAGTGCGTAGGCTGATCTAGTGCTGTGCAAAGGAGAGAGGAGGTCATTTGACATTTGGTAGAGATGATAGCTGCATCTCCAGGAGGGAGGACGGGAGATTTAGAGCTCTTGTTTGAAAGAGCTACAGATGGGCAGGATCTTTGAGGAGTCCACCTCTTGGATTAATTCCTTGCTACGGGAGCCCAAGATTCAGCAGTAGCAAGATGGACTTAGTGTCAGAGGATGCAGTGGAGTGTTTGGAGGACAAATGCAGTGGCTAGGGACCAGAGACTGATCAACACAAAGCAAGGTTGGCAGCAATGCAGTTGGCACAGTGCAGGAGTCAACAACAACACAGAAAGATTCAGAGGGTCAGAATCAACAGCAGTCAGATTCCAACATTCATTGTATTATGCTGAACACAGTTAAGTTCAACTAATTTTTGATGTTTTTCAGTTGCTTCTCTCAACAACTGAGTTGCTGTATAGATGCAATGTTAGCAGTGGCAGTGCTAGCAACATAGCGGATGCAACATTTGAGAGGGAGTTGTAGTACAGATGCAACAGTGGTAGTGGCAATGTCTTGGGCAGCAGTACAATGGTAGTAGCAACACAATGTTGGTGGTAGCAATAGTGCATAAAGGAGGTGCTTCAGAAACATAGTAGCATGCAAGTGGACATTTTTGTTAGAGCACTTTCCTCACTAAGAGGGAGTGTTAGTTTTTGGTAGCATCAGAAGTGCTCTAGCCTTGAAAATTGGTGGAGAGGCTAAGGCACATGAGTTCTAAAGAATCCAGAAATCGTTTGGTGAAATTCCACCCGGATTGTATTTTATTAAAATAATTAATATTTTTAATGGGGTCCCTAAGTCTAAACTTAGGGAAATTAAAATATATGGGTATTTATCAAAATATAGGTGAGAATGATCTTGAAGGCAGATCAAATCATGTTTTTATCTTAGCCTTTGATTAGAGACTTAATCTCGACCGTTGAAGACTCAACAGGAAAAGTACAAAATGGAGGCTTGTGGTTCATTTGGAAATACACACAAAGGGAGAGAATTGATCTAGAGTTCGATTTCTGGGGCTAGGAAGTTGAGAAATTCGAACTAAGTGATCATGTTGCAGCAGAGGGGCAGTTAGAATCTGGAAGGACTTTCCGGAGAATACTGACAGAGCGGCGGAGAGAGCTGACGTAGAGAAATTACCTGTCACGCAGAACTCAGAACTATCGGAACAACGAAAACAACTGGGAACTGTCGGAACAGCCGGGAGAGTTGACACAGAGGGCAGAGACAGTGACACAGGGTTGATGCAGAGCCAACGCAAAAATAGCCGGGGTTAGCCAGTCTTGTGCTGGATCAGCCGGAATTCTACTGGGTGAAGTGAGTGAGGTAAAACTCACTCATTTTTTCCACCAGTGTTTTATATGTAAAGGATTGGTAGATGAACATCCTAGATTTGTATTTAGATGTTTCTCTTGCATAATAATAAATCCTCAGAGCTGCTGCACCGGTTTTCCCGCATTGGGTTTTTTTGGGGACAATTGTGTCCAAAAATAAGTGTCCTATGTATTTTGGTCTTTTCTCTGTTTTCTGTTTCATGAGATCAAATATTTAATTAGTGTAGGCTACAGAAGTAATTTGCTTCAGTATTCAGAAGAACAACTTGATGAACGTAATTTAAAAATCAATTAGGTGAAGTAGATTCAGATTTGCTGCAGTAGGGTTTCCTTCGAGTCTAGGAATTTTCACAACCGTGATCCTGCAGGCTGCATAATTGACCCATAGAGTCATGTGTGCTTGTCTGCTGAGAAGGAAAATACATCACAATTGCATGTCCTGTCACAAAGTCTCTATGTGATCACATAGAAAACGAAAGACACCGCCACACGCTTCTGAAATGGACCGACAAATGCACATTCTCAACAGTCAGAAAGACACTGGCATTTATGAAGCAGAGGGACACCACAATCAGGTGAGGGATGTATAGGCACATGCTTCTGAAATGGTAAACTGATAAATGCACACCCTCACCAATCAGATATACACTGCCATTTATCAAGCAGAGGGACACTACCATAGGGTGAGGGGTGTATACTTGCTACTGTTCTCTGTAAACAGATATGGAACTTCCATGGTCTGGGCTGGCATCTCTGACAGTAAGTGCAAACTGAATGAATTATTCACAAGTACCCAAAAGAATCGTATATTGAAGGAAGCTGAAATTTGTATATTGGCGCTAAGATGAGAATGTTTGGTTTTGGCATGCCAAAAGTGCCATTTGCATTTCGAAACCATCAAAGATAAGGATGAAACATTGCCAGCAAAATTTCACAAATATGCCCATAAGTAATGGACCAGATTTGAGCTCGTCTGCTATTATCTGTGGTGTTTCCTTTGTCACAATGGAGGGGATTCCCAGATTGTCTCTTTAATGTTTTTTCAATCAAATTAATCTTAGAAGCAACTAAATATATGCAATCTTGAGATAAATATAGTGGGCTTCTCTCTTTGAATGATAAAGTAAATCAAAGTGAATTAGGCTTCTTTGCCCCGTGGCATTCAGTTTTTTAATAACTTCACATTGGAGCGGGGTGTCCTGGAGGCCATAACCTTCTCTTTTGCCAAAATTATACAACGGAAGAAATAGATAATTAGACATGCCTTCTCATAAATGCAGAATTATGTTGAATGTTAGGAACAAAGTTCATATATGCAGCAGGATATTCAGAATTTCTGAAATATAAAAATGTCCATTATGGAATAATTTATATATGAATGTCTGGATACAAGAGATATATGAGATTGCTACAACTGAGGGTCCCATATATTTACCTTGCTGGGTACCCCTTCATGAACAGTCATATCTTTTGACCATATAATTTATTTTCTCACAGTTTCGTAATAAAGTAATAAATATGAAATTGTTGAATATCAAAGTGACACACAAAAACGATCCTTAAAAGGAGATGTTAAGTTTTATGAAGGGATAAAGCAATTAATTATGACACTTGAGCGCCAAAAGGCAGATTTTGATAAAAAACTGTGGCTCAAGAAGTGAAGAAAGCATAATCCAATTTGCACGTTGAACACCCAAGATCGCTTCTACAAGACAATGTAATCTATTGTACCGAGAAATTGTAGTTCGAAGATCAAGAGAATTTACATATTAAAAATTTAGAAGACAAAATAGTGAAACTTCAGTGAAACAAGAAACAAAAATATAAAGATGTTGAGGATATGCATTATAAGGAAGTAATAAAAAAGGAAGAAGAAATTTCTTGCCTCAGAAACCACAATGAAAAATTACTTGCGCAAGTCAAGAAGGCTAAGGTCACAAAGAAGGAACTCAAGCTAAGAAGAGTATAATTTATGCTTAAGGAACCTTAATCAAAGGTTATTAGAACAAATCAAATGTGTAAAAGATGAGGAGAAAGACACTAAGAATAAAGTCAACAATTCAAAAAACGAAGAACTTTCACATCTAATGAATCATGATCAAAACCTACTTACACAAATAAAGAAGCTTAATAGTGATAAGAAGTCGCTAAACGACAAGTTAGAACAACTTACTCAAAATGCATCAAAATCTTTAGATGTGGAAATTCAAGTCGAAGAAAAGGGGACAAACACTGATCCAGATGATGCCACAATTCAAAAAGATCCCAATCCAATTGAAGTGAAGATGTACATAGAAGTTGTAGTTCAAAAGATGGAAATTTCAAGTGAAGATCCAACTGTTAACCAAGCGACTTCAGTACGTGAAGGAAATCAGATACGTAAATCAAGAAATTGCCACAAACAGGGTAAGGGGAGATCAAATCACAAGAACTACTTATCGACACCCAAACCATAAAAGCAGACATTTCAACCAATTTGCAAATCCTTATCACTCAGACAAGAAACAAACGACTTATGTTCCCAAGAACATCAATGACACAATAATCCAGTCTTATGATAACAATTCATATAAAGTTTCTAGTAACTGGAAGATTCCACAAAAGATTAATTTGGGATGGCTAAATCATTTTACTGTGCGACATTTTTGTACTACACTCAAAAGTTCATATCGTCTTGTATCATCAAAGTTGATAGTTCCGCAAGTTAAGGAGACAAAGAGACATTACGAGACATAAAAACATATCAAGCCTTTTCATTAATAAGCTTTGAGGACAAAGCTTTTTTAAAAGGGAAAACAATGTTATGAATTTAAATAATTAATAATTAATAGTTAACAATGATTAGTACACTGAAGAGGTATGTCTCAAAGACATGACTGTTCGTGAAAGGGTACCCAGCTAGGTATATATATGGGACCTTCAGTTGTAATAATTTTATATATCTCTTGTATTCAAACATTCATATATATATATATATATATTATATATCTATATATTATTCCATGATGGACATTCTTATATTTCAGATATTCTGAATGTTCCGCTGTGTATACAAACTTTGTTCATAACATTGAATGCCATCCTTACACATTTTACAATGTGTATGTGCCAAATAGGGTCAGATATAATACTTGGATTTATAGCTTTACAGTAGAGAAGGATATTAAGAGCACTGATCAAGAATTATGGTTTGAGCCTGTTATAGCTGTTATACGTGCTCCAATTGAAATCAATTCTGTTTCAACTCTTCAAAGAAATGGTAATCAGTAAGTCAAATTGTGGATTTTACAATCATAAAATGGCTTCTTAAGTCATTATTTCAAAATATATATAATATAAATACCAGACTGCTGAAAACTGCCCGGGAAGGATTCTGTATTAAGGAGCTAGAACAACACTCTCTGAAATGATTTGTAGTAATCCAAAACCTTGGATGAATATAGGAAGGAGAACAGAAGAAAATTTCATAGAATAGCAGTTGAAAGTGCTTACTTATTTCATTATCAAATATTTACGGAGATAGTAGAGGAGAGGGTTGCCATAAGGTGCCGCCTCTAAACTTCTTACAGATTCTTTTCCTAGTTTCCTTTAGGCCTGAATATCACTTCTCCTGAGCAAGATACTGCTTTCTTAGATGTATCTCCATCTTCTTGGAATGAGGAACCTATTCTGTAGGATTCATTTTCTTTCATACCTGCAGGGATATGTGGGGCTTTCCTCCATTCAAGTACTGATTATTCCTTTAACAAACATAATAAGACAAGACACGGGTAGGGCAAATTTGTTACAAGTCTAAGGACCATATTTTGCCATAGCAAAACATAATAAAACGTAAGATTAGCTTTATACTATAATGTATGTACTATGGTGGCCCCCAAAATTAAAACTTTTGGGTGGGGTCGAAAAGATTCATCAGCAGACTTATAATATTATCATTGGAATGTTAATACACTAACAAATTTATCTGCAAATAACACCTTTACATGTTAGTTCTGTAATTTGTTCCATATGACAATGCAGTGTAACGATTACAACTCTTGAAGATGGGTAAAGTTTAGGCTGTCTCTCTGTTGAGTTTGCATATTTTTCAATTATTTAACATTTTACATTGAGTTTAAGCTATCCAGAACACCATATCTTGCAGTTTTTTAGTTTCTTCATAGCTTGCTACAAATCAATCAGATAGGCCTTTAACTAGATAATGTTGTCTATTAACTTTTTTCTCTTTTTCAGATATTCCGGTTTTGCCGTTCCAAATGTCATAAGAATTTCAAAATGAAACGTAACCCTCGAAAGGTGAAGTGGACTAAAGCATATAGAAAGCTACACGGAAAAGAGCTTACTAAGGTATCTTTCATGTTTCCTTTGAGCATTTGATAAGTTTTCCCCTGTGCCACAATTTTGTCCAAGATTGTAATACAGATGACTACTTAAGTGTTGGTTTCTTTGGACTTTTAGCTAATTCCAAAAAACAAACTTTGGGATTGGTCAATTTTTGCAAGAGTAGTAATTTTTTAATCAATTTGAAGAACACAAGGAAAGCCATTTCATTTTTCAGGCCATACCAAATTCTTAAGATCATATTTGAATGTGGATGGAGTTAGTTTGATTACGTTATTAGACATGAGAATCAATTAATGGCATTGTTTTGAAACAAACAGGACACAACGTTTGAGTTTGAGAGAAGAAGAAACAGGCCTGAGAGATACGATAGAAATGTTGTTCAAAATACCTTGAAGGCCATCAAGAAGATTGAGGAAGTTCGTATTAGCAGGGAGGCTAAATTATGGGAGAACAGGTTTGTCTCTTCTTTACAACTTTGCTGGTAGAGGAGTCAAGGGGTAATAACTGAAAATTAGCTAGTTGATTATGTTCTAATTACTGTTGCTTATAACTTTGGTGTACAAATACAGTAGAACCATCTTTATTATTTTGTTTGTGGTGCACTTCTGGTGTGCCCTTGGTTCTTATAATTCTTATTATCAGTTTAGTTGAGAGTCATGACTATATCTAAGCCAGGTTGGATAGAAGTAAACTTGTAAACATTATTGAATGTTTCACACTGGTTTTCATGTAAAATGTCTTAAGTATAATGTGGGCCATGCTTTTAGTTTTTGTTCTGCTCTTTTGAAATGTGTTGTTTTTCTTTTGCTTGCTTACAGGATGAAGGGCAATAAAGCTAAACAAATGAAAGAGGATACTAGAGAATTGGAGCAGGGCATTCATTTGGTGAAAGCTCCTCTTGCCATGCAAGAAGAACCTGGGCTTACTTTGCCAACAAAGGCAGAGAAGATGAAAGTTAAAGTTTCCATCTCTAAGCAACAAAAAGAGCATTCCATGGAAGAGTAAAATGTACATGTCAAACAAACCTGAAGCATCTAGTGATTTTGTAATCATGCCTTGAAGATGTAACTAGGTTACAATATAAGTTGTTTTCTTGTCATGTTCTATGTTACTCTGATTTTTCTGACTGTAAGTGGCTTGGGGATAGTGGTTGCAGCTACCCGTTAAAACAGTCCATACTGTTCTTATGAATTTTTATTTGAGTTTAGTGCAACAATTTTAACATGCCGTGACAATTTTGTAGTAGTGTTTAAACCCTGAAGTATTTGATTATCGCCGAACATTTTAACCATCAGAGACTTTTGGCTATCCCTCTCATATTTGCTGCTTATTTCTTTGATCTCTTACATCCTTTTATCTGAGGCAGGAGAAATTTATGACCGGGAATAGAAATAGAATATACTGTAACTTGAAAAAAGAGGAAGCTTTAATAACCTATTTAAATATATGCATAGTTGTTTCCCTTTGTGATAAGTTTAAACTATCTCAAAGTTTTTTTATTCGTATATAGAAACTAGGCTTTATAACGCAAACTATATGGCACTTCTGCTGGGCGGATTCAAAGCTTGAAGTTCAAATTCAATTCAACCAAAAGAAATTAAACAGGACCTGATGGACTGAAACATAGACTTAATAAGTCTTCTCATCTGAGGCCATTAACTTTTTTTTGAAAAGGTAAATCATCCTTTCTCAGCCCGAGTGTGAGAGTGAGGGTCAATACAACAAAATCGTAGGCACGCAGCGATTGCAACAATATTTATCATCATGTCACTCACAAGGAAGTGAACCTCAACCATTCTTTCCAACCACCCGAGATAACCCCAATTGACAATCATCTGGATCATCAATTAAATTCATGTCCTCAACATTTCCTTGTACCTTCGATGATAGGTGGGTCCCACAACTCCACCCCTATGCATCTTAACGGTTTGATCATGGTGCAATGTCGATAAGAAATATCATGCTCGTGCTCTTGCCAATTCTGGCATGACTCTTGGATGTCTGTGTCGTAGGAGCAAATGCTATGCCAACTCATTGATCCACCAGCCGTGGGGTTGACATTGTCGTCCCTCATTAGCCAATTTATATAGCAGGTCAGTCGATGAGGTGTCAACTCTGTTATCCACCGTCTCTACATACTTTTGTCCTTTGGTTGGATCCATAAGCTGTAAGTGATGACACAATATAGGCGGGCATAATCATCCATACTTGTGGGGAGATTGTGGATGTTAAGATTTATTATTATCCACTCCAGTTCCTCGACAGTATTCAATG
This sequence comes from Pinus taeda, assembly GCA_000404065.3. Lineage (NCBI taxonomy): Eukaryota > Viridiplantae > Streptophyta > Pinopsida > Pinales > Pinaceae > Pinus > Pinus taeda. The sequence continues at coordinate 80,296 of APFE031715585.1, read as the reverse complement.
GGAAAGTGTACATAATTTTACTGGCCACTTTCTCTTCATTTTCCAACTGTAGTTTAACCATGTTCTGTCAGTATGCCCCTGGCTGCTGACTATGTTGCCAAGGTGCTGCATCCCATTTTGCCTTCGTTGCCTTGATTCTCAACTTAGGGCATCTGGGTTAATATTTTCACAATGTCTACATTGGGCACAACATCCATGGCTGTCCTCTGTAGCCTGGCATGCAACACATGGGCAATTTTTAACATTCTTTCTTTCTCGTCTATTTGGTGTTTCGAACTCCCTTTCACAGTATCAATGCTTGTAGATTTTGCAACTTCCCTATATTTAAATTCCTCCTGTTAGTATTAGTTGGATTTTACCAGCTAAAACGCTTTCGGAAAATATTTGTAAAACTTCACGGTTTGATTTTTTTGGTTGGTGTAAAGTTGTTTTAACACCCTTATGTTGCAAGCAGGTTATATTACTTTTGATTTTGGTAAAAAACACTTACCCTCATTACATTTTAAACAGATTTTATGAAGGTTATTGAAGTTTTGGGAAAAACGAAATATTAAATAAAATATTTTGTAAATTATTATTTTTATTTTTTTTAAATTTCTAATTGGTTGATAATAATTTTTATGTGGTTTGAAAATTAAATTGTCAAATTAAGAATTATACTAATAAATAAAAGTTCTTATTTATTTGCCATAATCTAGGTTTTGTTACAATATCATGGGCTATTATCATGGCTTATGAATAACACATGCCCAAAAATAAAAATATTTTATGAATATTCTATTTTAATTGAATTTTATAATATCTTTTAAATTAAAACTTAATACTTCCCATATAAGAAGATTGTTAACCATGGATGTTTTCCCTCATTTCAGTGTGGATATTATTGACTTGTAAATAGACTTTGTTACAATAGCATGGACCAGTAACATGGCTTATCAATACCACTTGCCAAAAAACGGTTACTCATTTCAAAATCAAAATATGTTATTTTATAACATTTTTTTGACCAGATAAGTACATAATCTCTAGCCTTATGTGTATTTTTAGGTAGTTTTTGTTGTTGTTTAATTTAAAGTAGAATTCGATATATATAAGTGGCATATATAAATCTTAATTTGTTTGTAGATAAATGTTTGTGGATCTGGCAAAATATTATGTTCTTATTATGTTAATTTTATATTAATTTTTAATATTATATCAATTTAAAAATTATATATGAAGAAGTTCTTATTATGTTAAAATTTATATAATTTTTTAATATTATATCAATTTAAAATTATATTAAATTATGCCCTTTTTTTTTTTCCTGTAAGCTAGGTGAATATATTTAAATTATAAAAACACTTATTTTACATTGATAACAAGTCTCCCAAAAAACTGCATGGGAATTGAAACAATAATAGACCTTCCATAACTTGTTCCCACTCATCAACTCTAAATAAAAAAAGAGCTAAACAAAATTAACATAGCCCTACAAAAGTTCCATGCAATGGATATATCAGGCTTGACAAAAAAGAAAACCGAAACCATAAAAACCCATATACTCTTAAACACCATAAAGATTGCATAATAAACATACACCAAAAGCGCTACTAATCTAAGACAATAACTGGAGAGATACCATGAGAGTTCACTGTAGGTGTTTCTTTTAGTAGTGCATTAACAACAGTTCGAGTGTGTGGCTGCGAGCTAGAGCCAAAATGAGAATTGAACACCAACGAGCGTTCCACTTAAGTCATTTTGGCATCTAAGTCATCTAGATTGTACCTTATGTCTTAGAGAATTCTTTTAATCTCCTCTTGCCCTGCAAATCACTGATAATTGTCCACTTGTTTGTCATGGATGACCATGTGAAGCAAGGTCTCCAATTTCCTATGCAATGCCATTGTATGAAGGAAGTGGAGTCTCCTTTTATGGAATATGCCCGGATTAGGAGTTCATCAGAAGGTGGAACCAAAAAGTTCAAAATCTGAAAAGTAAGCTTTGACACCAAATTCTTTGGCTTCCTTTTGGAGGATCTCGTTCCTTACTTCTGGAGGAAAGATGTTGAAATGGTAGACCACCGAATGCCAGTTGAATAGACGACCACAGTGTGAAGAAGCAGTCGCTGCACCTCCTCGACAACTAGGAAGACGATGTTGAGGTGCCATGATGTTAGCTGCCTGAGTTGGAATGGACTGAGGTGGACGAAAGACAAATGGCATAGTTAGGTAGGACCCTTAGAGCATAGACTCCTCCCAAACTAGAGGACAATAGTATGGACAATAAACTAGGTAAGGTGTAGGCCGTAATAGGGAAAGGACCATGTAACGATGTCGTCGAGGACTTCAATGACCATTAAACACACACAACACAAATCCACCCACCTCTAGTCAAACAAAAGTATATTACCATTTGCGTACTAAACACCAAACCCTGAGACACTGCCAGCGAATCTAAGCCTTTGTGTTACTAAACAAAGGTTAAAACCATAAAGAAAATGTTCTCGGGTAGCATACACTGCAAACGAGGACAAGACAACTAAACAAAATGTTGGTTGAAACATGGAATAGAGAGGAGGCAGATGACAATACAACGACGAGTTCAAAAGTGGGGCTGGTTGTTGTATTGTGAACAAACAAGACGAAGAACATGGGCACCTACAACAAACAATCCCCATGCCAGACCCAAACCAAAACGGGCTATGAATGACATACATCAGGAAAGGTAAGGAGAGCTAATATAAATTAGTTAACTGACTTGTCGCTGGTTCGCCCATAAGCAACGGTCAAAGTTTGAGATTAGGTACGAGGAGAAAATGATGGGTGTCGACGAACATGAAATAGAAGAACCACCATCTTGTAGCAAGGCCACCACCTTTATAAAGACGGTTCTTTGTCGGCGAGCAACACAGACGAAAACTTGGGTTGCAAACGAAATCACACAAGAGAGACAGGTGGGTGCATGGGCACACATTTAACCTTCCAAACATGTGCTCCCTATTCTCAGATGTCGCCATGAGCAAACTCCACTATTGAAAACTGCCAAACAAGGGAATGTTAGACGATACTTCACTACCACCCCCTTGCCCCTCTTTAAATCGACAAGACAATGACCATCATGATTAAGCATGAAAACTGCAAAGAGGGCAGATGTACACCACCACCTGACAGGTGGTGACGATACCTTTGCCGTCGAGCTATGCCACTTGATCACCCACTAACAGTGCATGCATGTCAATCATGTACTCTAGTGTCCAGTGCCTCCTTAAATTCACCCCCATAGAGGATATTAAAGTATGTTTAAATTAGATGTAGAAGTTCTTATTACATTAAAATTTTTATTTTAGTTTTTAATATTATATTAATTTAAAATTATATTAAGGTGTGTTTAAATTATATGTATGTTTTTTATATATATTATATTATATATATATATATATATATATATAAACTAAAATTGTCAATGAATATTATTATTATTATTATTTAAATTATCATTAGTTTATATAAGAGGTAGGTACTAAGTAGCAATGCTCCATATTACACTTGTTTTAAAATTTGACTTTTGTTCTTTCCCCAAACTAAATGATTATTTCTTAGTTTGAGGACTTATTGTTTGGAAGCAACCATGTTGGAATGCCATAACTTTACATTAATTGGTTTTAACTGTACTAAGCAGTGAACTAAAATTTTCCATCATTGACATAGGAGTTAGTCTTCTCCTTGCCCTCTCCCAAATGTGGCTTTAACCTAATTTAGGGCCATTAAATCCATTCATTTGCTCATTTATCTTTTGAGTTAAATTTTCCAAACCATGTTGAATATATTGAATATAGAAAACTAAACAACAAAACACTGACAACCACTCACAATTGCACTTTGTAATTCGTGTTAGAATCTATAAATGCATATTATAAATATAGATAACAAAAACTCAATTATGAAAACATGTCATTGCTTTTCATTACTGTGAAAATGAAAATCTACCATTGGAACAATGAATTCCTTACCACTAGAATGAAAACTTAATAATTGATTAGCTCTATTCCCTTGACTACTTTATGGACTAGGAAGAAGAGTAGGTACAATGAATCTGGACATTTGCACAACAACTTAACTATAGATGATTTGAGGCATGCAAGCACACATTCCCCTAGAGATATATGCCTTAATTACTACGCTGCATGCACTATACTAAATTGAGCTACGTTGCATGTGCCTTAATTGATGCATCCAAACTACATTCACTTTCACATGCAAACTGTCTAACACATGCACATGCAAATTGTTTAATACACACATAGAAATCGTTTAATACATGCACACGCAAATCGGTCAAAGTGCTCACTCTACGGTTGATTGTAAGAAATAAGAAGTGTGCCCTATGCTGAAAACGAGAAAGAGGAAGTGTGCCATACTGTTGCCTAGTTCTTACTGCAAAACAACTAAGTTCATAAGTTTGCCTAGGACATTAGAGCATTTATTCAAGGTAAATTCTAAAACCCCCTTGTATTGAGGAAAGTGTTCACTTCTCCAAATCTCTCCTTAAATTTCTCGTACTTTCCTTTTTCCACGGGCTTAGTCAAGATCTCTATACCCAGTCGATCTATTTAAATATATGCTAGAGAAATTACTCCTTTTTGGACCTTGTCTTTGAGAAAATGATACTTCATGTCAATGAGCTTGGAGTGGTCATGAAATACTAGATTTGTAGAGAGTTTCATACAACTATGATTGGGCTCCGATATCTCCCTTGTCAACTTTGCAATCAATGTACAAAGTCGTATGGCTTCAAAACTTGTAGTGCTTGCTGCCATGTATCCAGTCTCCATTGAACTATATGCCATTGAACCTCGTTGCTTTCTTAGCTAGGAAATAATTCTTGAACCTAAACATTAGCAAAATATTGAAGTTTCTTGTCACTTGCATCTTCTGCCTAGTGAGAATCAACAAATCCATGCAACATCAACTCACCATCTCTTGCATATCTTAGACCATAATGTATTGTGCCCTTCAAACATCAAAGCACAACTTTTGCAGGGATATAGTGAATCTACCTCAAGTCAACCATGAACTGACTCAATGTATTAACCATAAAATGTATATAAGGTCTAATGATAACTACATACAATAGTGATCCAGTTCATTTTCTAAACCCCGAAACATCTACCAAATCTGAATCTAAGTGGGAAACTTTGGATTCATTATTATAATCCATCATGTGGAAATATTTTAAGATCTCCACTACGTATTTTCCCAGCCTAAGGAAAATTTGTACCTTGCCACATCTCTACACCCAAGAAAAAGTGTGTCAATCTAATGTCTATCATCTCAAACTTTTGTGCCGTTGCAACCTTGCACCCTGAGACGAGTTTCTTTTAATTCCTTGTGTGTAGGTGTTAGATCATCTGCATATATGATTGAAACAAGTAGATCAAATCTGTAAAATAAACAATAACTATTGGAATCTGAAGTGGTTTTGGTGAAGCCCAAAACTTATATGTACTCATCAAAGTGTACTAAGCAAAGGGTCCTTGCTTTAGCCTGTGAAGGGATTTATTCATCAAAGTGTACTAAGCAAAGGGTCCTTGCTTTAGCCTGTGAAGGGATTTATTCAATATATACACATGGATTTCAAGCCCATGCACCTCAAACACTTTGTGTGATTTATGTGAACTTCCTCAATTATACCATGAAGAAATGATTATACCATGAAGAAATGATCTTGAATCTTGATAGAAGTACACTTGGAAATTGGGGCAAATGTTTCCTCATAGTCAACTCCTTTTTGGGAGAATCCTCTAGCTATGAACCAGGGATTATTCTTTTTGATGTTGCCATCATTTGCATGCAAAACCACTTGGAATCAACCTTTGCTTTCCCTTTTGGTCTCGACTCAATCCCTCACACATCATTCTTGATGATGGAGTTGTTCCACCATGGAATCTTGCCATACTTTCTCACTCATCACCTTCTCATACTTGGAAGGCTTTGTATCAATGATGGGAGACATCAATGCAACATAACTGGGGAATTTCTTAGGGGGATAGATTCCCCATAAGTAAGTTGTTGGAGCACCTAGAACTATTCATCATCATCTAGCTTCAGATCATGGCTTACTATTGTCTTCCATTAAGAAGGGATATAGATCTTATGAACTTTAAAGGACTTCCTAATGCCAACTATAATCCCCTTCAAGTTGGAGGGTTCAAGCTTTGTTCTCTTTTCTATTGGAACATGAATGTAAATGGGATTCCCAAACATCTTGAATAACAAACATTTGGTTTCTCCCCTATGAAGGCTTATTTGGGAGTCTTATGCTTTAACATGTGAGGACATTTATTTAGTGTGTGGATAACAATACAACATGCTTCTACCCAAAGGAATATGGGATTATTTGAGAAAGTGAAGCGGCAATTATGAGGTTCATACCTCGTGAACCAAGTGAAGTGAAGTTGAGTTTGAGAGGTTTTCTGTGGTAAGGGTTTTTGGCACATTTTTGGAAGGGTTTTTAACACTCTTTGAGAAGGCTTTTGGCCTCGGTTAGAAGTGGAGTTATAGAGTTGTTCTAGAGGCCAAGTTGCAACCCTATTGAAGGTGAGCTTTAGCCTTGTTTAAGTCTTAACTTCAACCCTGTTGAGGCCGAGTTTCAAGTTTGTTTTGGGGGATAAATTTCAGTGTTTGAAGGCCAAGTCCTGGAGTTCTGGAAGCTAAATTAAGGTTTGGTTTGAGGGCCAAGTTTTGGTGCATTGGAGGTCGAGTTCTGGTTTGGTTTGAAGGAAAGATTTTGGTGTTTTGAAGGATGAGTTCAATTTGGTTTGTGGTCAAAGTTGCAGTCTTGTTGTAAACCAAGTTGTGGTCTGGTTTTTGAGATGGATGAGTTCTATTGGAGAACTTCTGCAGGATCTTTGCATAATGAGTTTGGTTGGATAAGGTAGTGTTAAGGGAGTTGTTAGCTGAAGTAGTTGTGACGTTAAGGTGATAACATGATTAATACCTAGTGTGGATAGGTGTGTAGCAAGAATAGGGTTATCATGGAAAATTTTGTGGTAGGCCTGTGGGATACATAAGGTGAGTGTTTAGCGCAAAGATTGGTAGGCTACAGGAAGCAGGCATGTTCCCAGGGGATCATTTGTATGCACATCCTTGAAAATCCATAATATTTTCCATTGAAGTATAAATGTCTAAAGTTGCTATGTAGTTGCATCCATAGATAGTGAAGCTGTTGCATTAGGCCTCCTTGGAGAGTGAAAGTGACAAAGTCGGGATCATTTCGACTCCAATACTCCATATAGCCAAGAACTGGTCTTAAATCCTAGTTTGATCACGACAAATTTCTTCTTTTCTCCCCCTCACCATTTTTTCCCTAACCCCAGAGGGTCTCCTAGTGCCTAGTGTGAATTGCATTAGGGTGGTCATATTGAAGTGAAAATTGGCAAGGTACTGCGTTTGGGTTTTCTCTGATTGCCCTCCAATTTTGAAGCACATCTTGTGGCTAGATTTGGAGAAGGTTCTAGCCCTAGCTCTAATATCATTTCCTTCCCCTAGGCTCCTTTGGTTAGCAACTTTTGTTGGGTCATTTGTTCTTGAAACTAATTGGATGTTAATCATTGGTTGACCCTTATCATCTTTGCTGGACCTAGGTATCTCATTCTCATTGAAATTCACAAACCCCATGCCTCGCTCGGATACACCTAGGCCTCCCTTATGGTCCCCAAACCTTCAAATGATTGCTATATCACAAAACCATAAGAGAAGTCTTTGTTGAGAAATGACAACAAGAAATTCCAGTTTAATTTGTCCTTGAATTAAACTGTGAATTAAAATTGAATTCTATTCTCATAGCAACTTGTAAATAGTTAATTAAGTTTAATTAACTTAATTAGCTTAGGAATTTTGAGTTGGAAGTCTTTCTGTAGTCATGTATATGTTCTCCCTAAATTTTAGGGGTCCATGATGAGTTTATTTGAGTTGTAATTAGATCACCCAGTTTGATTGATTTATGGACATTTAAACTAGTTCTAATTGTTTTTGGAATTAGTAGAGGTCTAGTAGTGAGTTGGTGCACTGGTGCATCCTTAGTGCTACTCCAACTAACTGAATATTCCCTCATGAGAAACTTAAGCATGTTAGTTTAGAGAAAGATCCATTTGAGACTAGAGTGTATGAACAATGTACTATCAGTTGTGGAATGATCCGAGTTGTACAAATCATGCATGGAATCAAAAGAGGACCTAGATTTGGATTGCACAATTACGGAAGAAGGAATCCCCAATTAAATATGGGCTATTCATCTCAGGTATTGCGCAAGGAAATAGGGGCTCAATAGGCAACAAAAATAGGCTAAGTGTTGGTCAATGCGGGCTTGTGAGGCAGAGAGTTTATCATACTTGTGAGAACAAGCTTTGTATTATCACTTAGATTTCTGATTAATGCAATAGATAGTCGGGGTTTTGAGTAGTGGATTTCCTTAGAGAAACAATTGCGTTATGTGTCTTTGATTATCTTCCTCTTGTCGATTATTGTTTTCATCGATCTATTGGTTTCCACTGTTTAAAGAGTAGAGTAGATCCTTGTCTTGTGCTTTAGTACATTACATGAGCTGTGAATCTACAGGAAAATATACATGGTATCAGAGATGAAGGACATGGGTCTCATGCATTATTTTCTGGGCATGGAAGTATGACAGGGTGATGGGGAACTGTTTGTGTTTTAGGGAAAGTATGCCAACGAGCTACTCAGGAGGTTCCACATGGAGAGCAACAATCCCATGGAGACTCCTCTAACAGGTAATTGGAGGAAGGAGGATGCTACTTCAAGGGAAGTAGTGGAAGCTACTGTTTACAATCAGCTTGTGGGTTCAATCATGTATTTGGTGAACACACGACCGAATATGTGCTATCCAGTTAACCAACTTAGTCAAGTGATGGTTAGGCTTGCTAAGATGTATTGGAAGGCGACAAAGCTTGTGTTGAGATACCTAAAGGGAACTATGAAGTATGGATTCTGGTATTGACAAATAGATGGAGTGAAGCTTCAACGCTTCATCAATGTAGATCGGGCAAGGAGTCCATCCGACATGAAGAGCACATCATGAGGGATCTTCAATATTGGGTCAAAAACAGTGTCTTGGTAGAACATGAAATGAAGATTGGTTGCACTTAGTTTGGAAAAGGCATAGTACACCGCTGCCAGTTAGACAACATGTGAGGCCATCTGGATGAGGAAGATTCTGGTTGGTTTGTTTGGTCAGCAGATGGAACCAATTGCGATTTACTACGATAATCAGTTTGTATCAAACTCTCTGAAAATCCAAATTTTCATGATTGGTCCAAGAATATTGATATCTGATATCATCATCTTCGAGATTGTATATTAAGGCGGATTATGTTGTTGGAGTACATTCCCACAAAGGAGCAAGATGTTCTGATTTTGACAAAGGCATTGTCAAGATGTAAATTCGAGTTTCACATAGACAAGATCGAGGTTGCTGATAATCCCTTTCTTATTGAGAGGGAGTGTTGAGAAATGGCAACAAGAAATTTCAGTTTAATTTGTCTTTGAATTAAACTGTGAATTAAAATCAAATTCTATTCTCACAACAACTTGTAAATAGTTAATTAAGTCTAATTAACTTAATTAGCCTAGGAATTTCGAGTTGGAAGTCTTTTTGTAGTCATGCATATGTTCTCCCCAAATTTTAGGGGTCTAGGATGAATTTATTTGAGTTGTAATTAGATAACTTAGTTTGACTGAGTTATGGATAGTTAAACTAGTTCTAACTGTTTGTGGAATTAGTAGAGGTTCAGTGGTGATTTGGTGTGCTGGAGCATCCTCAGTGCTACTCCAGCTAACTGAATATTCCCTCATGAGAAACTCATGCATGCCAGTTCATAGAAAGACCCAGTTGAGACTAGAGTGCAGGGACAATGCACTATCAATTGTAGAATGATATGAGTTGTACAAATCATGCATGCAATTAGAAGAGGACCTAGATTTGGATTTCACAGTGATGGAAGAAGAAATTCCCAATTAAATATGGGATATTCCTCTCAAGAATTGTGCAAGGAAATAGGGGCTCAACAGACAAAAAAAATTGGCTAAGTCAGTGCAGGCTTATGAGGTAGAGAGTTGATCATACTTGTGCATGAATTGTTCTTGTGAGAACAAGCTTTTCATTATCTCTCAGATTTCTGATTAATGCAATAGATAGTCAGGGTTTTGAGCAGTGGCTTTCCCCAGAGAAACAATTGTGTTATGTGTCTTTGATTGTCTTCCTCTTGTCAATTATTGTTTTCATCGATCTATTGGTTTCTGCTATTTAAAGAGTAGAGTATATTCTTGTCTTGTGTTTTAGTACATTACATGAGGTATGAATCTATAGGAAAATCTATAGTCTATATTTCTCTTTATGAAGCCTTGATCTAGCTGTATAATTCATATTGAGTATTCTTCCTTCCTAGGTTTTAGGCCTTCTCCCATAAGCCTTTCTTGGAGAGCCTTTATATTGCTTTTGAAGCAAGCAAGCAATTATATGAGCCTTTCCTTTGAATGGGCCTTGGAAATCATATTGTACATTGTTCTTTACCTTATCTTTCTAGTGATTTCCTTCATACCGAGACTCCTCCCATTGGTGAAAGTCCGTAAAGAGTAGGGCACATTGACTGAAGTGATAAGGTCATTGTCCTATTGTTTTCACTCGGTCTAGTAGTAGTCCCTTTAGAACCCCTCCTAGAACCCTTGCTAGATTGTGTGGTAACAAGACCTTCAATGTTGTAAAGGCTTGTTTGGTTCCAAATGTGTTTAAAATCCCTATGTAGCATAAATAAATTTACATTGTTGAGTACAAACTGTTAGGTGGGAAAAACTTCTCTTTGAACATATAATAAGCCTAATGAGTGATAGTTGAACAATGAACGACAAGAGTTGAGGAAGTTGAAGTGCGAGAATGGTAGACCTATTTTTTATTAAATATAGGGAATTGACATGTAGGAGATCAAGTCTAAAGAGCCAAGTCGAAGCCTCGTTGAAGAGAAAGAGGTTAAGGTGCACAAGTAGAGTGGCTGTGATCAAGCTTGAAGGTGCAAACCTAAGGGTTGCATAGTTAGATGACAACTCACTAAAGAATTTGTTGAGGAATAGAACTTATTGATGACAGATCCAAGGAATAACTTGAAGATGTAGGTTGAGCCTTCAGTTTGTTGAGTTGGTGCTTAGTTGGGGGGGATTGGTGTCTCCTATAGGTTGGTGCCTACATTTGTTGAGTTGGTTCTTAGCTAGGGGAATGAAATATTATGTAGGTTGGTGCCTACGGAAGTCATAAGTTGCTGCTTACTTTGTACAAGAAAGTTTACAAAATATTTATAGAGAAAAATTGTATAAGTGTTTCTTATATAAATATTTGTGTTTGATGATTTATGTGCATCAAATGTTTTAAAAGATAAAAATAGTTAAAAATAACGAAATGGAGATTCACTCCCTCTCAGTATCTCCAACATTCGTAACCTTGTCGATGTACCAGGAACCCACATTGCTATGACATTGATTTTCTTTATGAGCCCAACCAACCATGTAGATCATATCTTCATACCACCCTTATAATAGTCAAAGTGATAATATTAGTGATTATCACATTGATAATTGAAAAATTGAAAATCTCTGTTTGGTGCTTATGACCTTCCCCCAAGGAAGGGTTATATGTTCATATAGGGAAAACCAAGCTTATCAATTCACAATTTCAAGGGAACTATTTCAAAAACACCCTAATGATTTGCTAAGGATATAGTAATTTCAAAGGAATGTATTATCCTGCCTTAATAATAGTACAAACCTTTTTATACCTTTCAAGAGAATGTATTAGTCTTCCTTAATAATTTTATAGTACAAACATTTTATACTTGTCTATAGCAGAGTGCCTTGTAATTACTGTAAATTCAAAATAACTTGACTTTAGCCCATAGGGGATAGCTCAATTGGTGATGACCGTGTAATGAAGTATCATGCAAACCATAAGATTCAATGTTCAAATGTCCATAGGCCAAACCAACAAAAAAAGAAGAAGACAACTTGAATTAGTTAAGTTGTTTCAAATATAATAAATTTCTTATGGTTTTAGTTTTCAAATATATAAATATTAAAATTGAATATTTGATAATTTTAATTTTTTGTTTTTTTGAAAATTATATTCCAATTTTTTAATTAGATAGAATCTTGAAATAATTTTATTATATTTTCTTTAAAATACATTTTTGAGATATAAAATTAAAATAAAAAATATAAAGTAAAGAGTTTGTGTTATAATTTGAAAGGGTACTTATAATTTGTATTGTATATTGATACTTTAATAACTAATTAATTTATATAATAACATAATTAATTCACATTTTAAATTATATTATTTTACTTATTTCACATGGATGATATAGGCGAAGTGTCATTCATAATTTATTATCAGTAAATTGAAGCCATAGTCTAATGAGGTGTCATTTTTGCCCGGAAAACGATGGAAATTCCAACATGATTTTGGTAAAATCTAGCAAATGTTTTTAGAAGTCTGGGTTATAGCTATCAAGATTCAACATTTTGGATGCCCCATGGGTTTTCGCTGGTGCTGAATCCATTTCCACCATAAAAAACATGATTCAAGCACTCCTACGGTTAGATTCTGACGATTTTTGGTTGCCAGGGAAAAATTGACGCCTTGGTAGACAATGCCAATTAATTTGATGTAAAGATGGATCCATATATTATAATTTAGAGTTGGAATTACTTTAGGTGATTGATTTCCTCACGCATGTGTAATGAAGACAACACTCCTTGGGCATGCGACCACTATAGTAACATTCCACTGTTGGATGATGGTTGTCATTGATGTCAACCTAAGTAGTTGCGCGAAGAAGCCCACCTTTGATAATGAATTTGACAAAGAATAATAGTTTTTTTGGATTTGGGATCATTGTCATTTGATTCTCCTCGTCATTCCGATTCCGATGGTAGGTGTTATGTCTCCTAATTCCTCACGGTTGAGGAGTTACACCTCTTTGAAGATTGGAGCCCCATTCTTGGTCAAGAAGCCCCAAAGGATATGCCACAAGCAAATTGTTTTTATTCAAGAAAATTAAAAATAAAATGGGCTTGGTCAAAATATGATTTTATTAAAGGGAAAAAGTAACCAAAGTCCAAAATGAAATAATTTTGGCTCCAAATTTAAAATTTGAATTTTAAATATTTTCCCTCCCATTTGTATAAGTCGGCGTCAATAAAAGCCCCTCTTTTTCACTATAAAGGGTGATTCAATTTCTCCACAAGTGCGAGTATCAAATGCTAATCTAGTGCGAGCTATGTCTGTCACCATGTAGTCTTGGAGATCTAAAGTAGGTCGAATTTATGAGTTTGAATTCCAGATCATTTGGTTGAAGATCTTCGATGGAGGTCAAATGATTAGTTCTACGTTATTTGCATCACCTTAAGGATTGAGGTTATTGCAATCTCTATCTAGCCTCCTAGTTTTCTATCTTGTCAGAGTTTTGTTGAGGTCACAATTTTACATGGTTGAGACCTATTCAAAAGTTTGGAGCAGAACGTCTTAAATCAATTTCTGAGCCCATTTGAGATTTAACAGTGAATCTTGCATACTGTTCACTAGAAGTGTTCCAATACACATAGACCTAGGATAGTTCATGAATTTTGAAGCACCAGTGTGAGTTATTTTTAGGAGAAATCTCATCATTTTTATTGGGGTAATCTGAAGTTTTGAGGCTCTTTCTTTTCAGCCTAATTACTGAGGTAACTCAACATTTTTGGTAAGATGTATTTGACCCTTTTGTACTAGTTTGTGTAGATATGGATTGTTGTACATTTATAGGGTTTCTTTAGTAATATTGTGCATTGATCTAAGACTTACACAACCCATTTGGAATTCCTCTCTTGATAACTGAATCATGGCAAAGTTGTGATGCAAGAATTATCTAGCATTGCAATTTTTTGAGATACTTATGGAGTTCTAATACTAGATGAGATACATCAATAGGATGTGTTGTAGATTGTGTTTTTGAAGAAAATTTTATAAGTCATCTTCATTTGGTTAAATGTATATCAATCTCCTAAAATGTCACCTCTTGGTTCATTCATTCAACAACATATTGCGACAAACATTATGGATTGATGAGGGTTATAGTGTATAGGGTTTGGGATTGTTTAATCCCCAATGGTAGGGCATGCATTCCAGTGAGGATCATTATTTTGTTTGAGATATCGAGTAGTGTAATTTTCTGAGTCAACATGTGTTGTAACAAGCCGAGTCCATGTCTATGGTAGATTATCTAGGGCCTATTGTTGGTATATCAAATAAAATTCAATGGTATGAAATCAAATTGTTTGTCAGAGGAAGGTCTAATCATTGTGATCCAGTGACATCTTTAACATTTGTAGCATATGAGACAAGATCAAAACAAGAAGACTATCAATCCTTGTTAACCAGTGAATCATTCGACACCAATAGACTTAAGAGCATCTACAGTGTCACACTTTGCTTAAACACTTGAGGTACATGAGTTGTTAAGGTTGTTACATAATTTAGTAATAGTCTCGAAGAAGTTTGATTTTCTTTGTATATATGAAGCATACATTAGCATAAAAGGGTTTAATTGAATATCCTTGTATGTGGGTCGTTGTCACTGGTATGGGAGCCCACAATTTGTTTCACTTATTTTATTTTAAGTGTGGTTGGGTGGTGCAAGGAAAGAGAGTGAAGTCTCCTTCAGGTTGGAGCCTGAAAATACTTTAGGGTGGTAGGGTGGTGCTCAGGAAAGTTGGTACTTGCAGGGCATTGGAGTGTCCTTCTAGTTGGAGCTGGTAAACTAGGCTGTTGGAGCATCCTTTCAGGAGTTGGAGCTTCCTGATAAATTGAACACTTTTTGAGAGTACTAGGGAGTTGGGGCTTCCTCTTCAGTTGGTGTTGGGAAAATTTTGTAATCATAAATTATATTAGAAAAGTGTTCAATGTTTTTTCTTTTCTTCCAGAAGGGTTTTCACCTAAAACTTTGTTGTCTACTACTATTATGATGCGTTGATGATTATTGTTTTATTGTTCATGCTCTAAAATTTTACAAGTACTTGATTGTAAGTGAAACACTGATTCACCCCCCTATCAATATATCTGACAATTGTTATCATAGGCAGGTTCCTTCACAAGCAGTATAACCACTAGAAGGGAGATCATGGAGTGCACAAATATCGAAGTTCCAATATTTAATGGAAAAATGTATGCGCTTTGGAGTGGAAGGATGAAAGTGTATGTGCAAGCACAAGGATATGATGTCTGGAAATTTGTAAAGATTAGATACAAAGAACCCTCGACTCCTCCAATAGATGATGCATGTAAGAAGCCTTATGATTGTAATGCTAAAGCCATGAGTGCTATTTTTAATGAGCTAACAGAGTCAATATATGTTAAAATAATGCATTTCAAATTGGTGAAAGATGTTTGGGATGAGCTCCAAAATATATTTGAAGGGGACAAAAAGGTCAAGGAGGCTAAGCTTCAGACCTTTAGAGGAAACTTTGAACAACTACAAATGAACGAAGAAGAAAAAAGTGCAACTTATTTTCTCCTGGTTGATGACGTAGTAAAAACCATACAAGGATTAGGAGAAACAATGGGAAATAATATGATTGTCTGAAAAATAATGAGACAACTTCCGATTAGATTTTATGCTAAAGTCTCAATGTTAGAAGAAAAACCAGACTTAGAAAATTTCAACATGGATGAGCTGCATGGAATACTCACAACCTATGAAATGAGAACAGAGTAGGATAATTAATCCAAGAGATAAGTTTCTTTTACTACACCTAAGAAGATAGGGAAAGACAAGCAACGACCAAAACCAAGGCCCAATTGCAGCTATAGTGAAATTTCAGACGAATAAATAGCCAACTTTGCGAGAAAATTGAAAAGAGAAACATGCAAATACAAAGGTAAGTTTCCCCTAAAGTGTTTCAATTGTGGTGAAATTGGTCATTTTGCTTCAAAGTGTCCTTACAAAAATAACTCATACAAAGATGATGAAGAAGAAGCTCCTAGGAAAGTAAAGAGGAATAAAAGAAAATACAAGAAACAAGGTAAAAATAAAGGCTTCAAGAAAAGTTTCTACTCAAAGGAGGATAATTCATCATCTGAAGAAGAGAGTGATAACAACTTTGAAGATGACACATGAAGAGCATTATTCATGGAAAGGGATAACCATAAGGAATCTCTCGAAGAACAAGAAGAAGGAGAAGAAGAATAATGTGGGGTTGATCTTAAAAGAGAACTCGTCAGCACCCTCAGAGACATCAAGTTATAAAGAAGAAGTGTCAAATCATTGGAAACTGAGATAAGAGAGCTAAAGGAAAATGCTAGAAGTTTCAACAAGAAGACTGTTACAAGTCAATTTGTCACATCTACTCAAATGGACTGGAAACCGAATCATCAACATCCTTAACACCTTATAATAATCCCTTTACAAATCCTTAAGCAGTATCTCTCTAAAAAGTCCAAATTTTCTAGGTCAATTAGCTCAAAAACCTATTTTTTGGACCCATCACACTTTCTCTTCTTGCAACCTGCAGTGTTGCATGTTACATAGCTAAGAAAATGCACTGACCATTGCATGTTTCCTTCATTACAGGTGTGATGATTCTAGAATTTCGGGAAAAATAAAAAATAATTTCGAATCTTCTCTTTCTAGAAGCTTCTAAGGTGGTTTTAACCATTTACTATTAATTGAGATCTCGAAATCCTTTCCTTGAGGTCTTATCTCTTTTCCTTATATCTTATCCTCCCTCATATGTGGATCTAAGTCCTAGATTGGTAAATCCTAAACCACCCCATTTACCCTATAAATTTACTGCCTCCCATGGATTTTGTGTTGGCTTTTGGAGACACTTAGCTATGCCCTGATGCTGTTGCTTTTTACTTAAGGATCCATTACCATCCTTGAGTTGTGATTGAAGGCTTTATTTATGGCTAAGTAAGGACAAGTTAGGTAGGAGACACCTGCATGGTCAAGATCTGTAAAAGGGTTATAATCTTCTCCTACATTTCATTAATATAAAATTTCTTTGTTCTCCTATACTTATGTCTATTTGATGCATATGTATTTCAATGCCTTCTTGACTCATTGTTTGGAGATATTAGTCTATGCTCTTTGTATCTTGTAGTTCTCGTGCCCGTTATAGTTATTTTGCAGGTTCCATTTATAACATTTGGAGCTAGAGCTAAAGTTCGCAAGCAGGGATAAGAGGAGAACTTGCGTTGGAACCAAGGTAAGTTTTTCCTCCAAATTCTATTTTCTCTAAGGAAAGCACAAGTGTTTTGTTTCTGTTGTTTCTCTATCAAGCCACTATTACTAGGGAATTCACTTTTTTCCACAGAAGATAATTTTCCTTCAAACAAAGATGAAAGAGTTAGAGAGGACCATTATCAGTATTAAAGTACAACTAGAAGAGACCAAAAAAATTGAAGGGTCACTTAGAAGGGAGTTGGAAGAAAGCACCAAGACAAAGGAATGCCTGGAAGCATAAATAATCTCTCTTTGAAAGGAAGCACAAAAAAGGAACATCCAATAGAATTTTATGAATAACACCAAAGTATTAGATGAGATTATCAACAGTTAGAGATCATGCAATGATAAGAATGGATTAGGATACAATCCCACATTCATTAAAGGTTCAAACTCCACGATGAAAAAAAAGGAAGTCCAATAGAAAACATATGCATACATTTTCAACTATCCCATTAGAAGGTGTTGACGATGCTGGATACCACCAACATGCAAGGGGTCTCCCTGATGAGAAGTCCCAATTAGACTTCACACCGTTTTGTGTGGGATCCCTTCTGTAATTAAGGCCTGACTGCCATATATTATTAAAGATATGCCTTGGCTTCAATGTTTAGCATGAGACAGTCATACACATGTAATTTTAGATTAGCAAGTGAGTATGCCTTGTGGCTGTTCAATTGCGGAATGTATCAAAGTTCTTCTACCGAAAGGGAAAGGAAAAGTGAGCCTTTTGAAGACAAGTAATAATAATAATCTACAAAAGACACATAAGCATGTACATAAGAATGAATAGTTAATCAAACAATGAAATTGTTCACGTAGAAGCAATGATTGTTGAAACAAATACAACACACCTTCAATAATATGTTAAGTGTGGAGCATGATTGTTTAGAGGTCTTTGTTTCAGTCGGATGTATACCCCAGGAAGTTTGTACACCCCTCCACATGGGGGGGGGGGGGGTGACTTGTTCCCCCCGCGGGTTTGGGGGGCTTGATCCCCTGGTTGGGAGTCCGGGGCCAACAGTCCCCCGGTGGGGTTTCGGGGGGGCACCCTCGAAGCTAAACAAATGTAAATTTCCTTGTAAAAGTATAGTAATTTCTAGTCATTCGGGACATTCATTAGGGCAGTGCTCTGATGGTAGACTTATTAGTTTAGGTTTTTTTTGCCAGAGGCAACCCATCTCTTTGTAGGGCATTTTTTGAGCTTGTAATAGATGTGTATTTCCGAGCGAGAAGCGAGAGGTGAGACTGTGATTGAAAATAGAGGTATTATAGAAGATCTGCTGTAGTTGTTCTCTTCATTTTTTTGGATAATAGGAAGGGAAGGAATTGCTTGTTGTGGTGAGGTGCCAAACTGGGTGAACCACGTATATCTGTGTCTCTCTTGTTTTATGCATTTTCTGTGTTTATATTTCTGCAATATTTTATGTGTTCCATTGCTCTGTAATATATAATTTTCTAACAACTGGTATTAGAGTTGAAGGTCTATTTGGCTGATAAAATCGTAGGAAAGAAGGGTTCCTTGTTCGAGTGGGAGCAATGGCAGAAGATGGTAAGTTTAGGGTCGAGCAATTTAATGGCCAAAACTTCTCGCTATGGAAGATGTAGATGGAAGAATATCTGTATCAGAAAGATCTATACCTACCATTGGGCGGAAAAACAAAGATGCCGATGGGTATGATAGATGAAGAATGGAACCTTCTCGATAGAAAGGCACTCGGAACAATACGATTGTGCCTCGTAGTGTCGGTCGCCTTCAACATTTCGAAGGAAACAATGACAGAGGGCTTGATTAAGGCGTTGGAGAAACTATATGAAAAACCCTTGGCCTCAAACAAGGTATTTCTTATGAAACAGTTATTTAATATGAAGATGTCGGAAGGTGAATCTATTGCAGACCATTTAAATGATTTTAATACTGTTACAAGTCAATTATGTTATGTAGGGGTAAACTTTGATGATGAAGTTAGAGCTTTGTTATTCTTGTGCTCATTTCCAGAAAGTTGGAATGGTTTAGTAATGGCCATTAGTAACTCTGTTTCTGGATCTAGTACTTTAAAGTTTGATGATGTTGTCGCTGCTATCCTTAGCGAGGAAATGCGATGGAAAAGCTCCGGTGAGACATCGAGTAATGCTTTGAGCGCAGAGTCTAGGGGAAGAAAAATGGAAAGAGGAAAGAGCTCAGGATATCGCAGTAAATCAAGGAAAGGCAGATCCAAGTCGAGATCAGGGATAGTGTGCTGGAAATGTGGAAAGAAAGGACACCTAAAGAAAGCTTGTAGATCTCGGAAGGGAAAAGAAGGAGATGCACATCAAGAAAACAATCATGAAGCAAATATGACAGGTGAGGTGTTACAAGATGATTTGGTTCTTTCGTTCAAAAATATTACTGATTATTGGGTGGTAGATTCAGGGGCCCCATTCCATGCCACACCTGATAAGAAATACTTTCATGACTATGTTCAAGGAGATTTTGGACAAGTTTGTTTGGGTGATGATAAACCTTGTAAAATTGTTGGAATGGCAAAGGTTCTTGTAAAATAGTAGAATGGAAACCAATGGCTACTAAAGGAGGTAAGACATGTTCCAGATCTAAAGAAAAATCTGATCTCAATAGGGCAGTTAGGCGGTGAAGGTTGTGTGTTAACTTTCACAGATAAAGCTTGGAAGGTCACCAAAGGAGCCCTGGTAATAACAAGGTGAAAAGGTTGGTACATTGTATTTATGCAATGGTATTTCTAACTCTGTTAATGCTTTAACTTCCAAAGGAGTAGATGCAACATTATGGCATCATAGGCTCAGACACATGAGTGAAAAGGGGATGAAGATTCTTCACTCAAGGAATTTGTTATCGGGTTTGAAGAATGTTGATTTGGACTTCTGTGAATTTCATTTATGGAAAACAGAAGAGAGTTATATTTCTCAGAGTTGGGAAAAAAAAGAAGAGCGAAAAATTAGAGCTTGTGCATACAGATGTATGGGGACCTGCTTAGGTATCATCTCTCGGTAGCTCTTGTTATTATATTACTTTTATTGATGATGCAACTAGAAAAACTTGGATTTATTGTATTAAGAATAAAGCTGATGTATTTGATACTTTCAAGAAATGGAAAGCTTTGGTTGAGATTGAGACAGGAAAGAAATTGAAGTGTCTTAGATCAGACAATGGAGGTGAATATTGCAGCAAAGAGTTTGATAGGTATTGTTCAGAGCATGGAATTCGTAGAGAGAAGACAGTTCCAAGAACACCACAAGAAAATGGTGTGTCAGAAAGGATGAACAGAACAATCATGGAGCATGAGATTGCATGCAGGATTGCCTTTACAGTTTTGGGCAGATGTTGTAGATACTGCTGTTTATCTAATAAACATAGGGCCTTCAAGTTCCTTGGATGGTGGTGTTCTAGAGGAAGCATGGACATGTAAAAAGGTAAACTATTTTTTAAAGCCTTTTGGTTTTGAGGCCTTTGTCCATATTGATAAAGGAAATAGAACAAAGCTTGAGGCAAAGTCAAATAAATGTACTTTTATTGGATATGGTGTTAATGATTTTTGTTATCACTTATATGATTACGAAAATCAAAAAATCATTAGTAACAGAGATGTAATATTCAATGAAAAGGTCTTGTATAAGAATAAGTTGCAGGAAAAGAAACAGGAAAAAGAAAACAAGGAAATCACAGTTCTTGATGAAATCACTGAAAAAGTAAAGGTGCTTGAAAATAATAATAATCAACAACCACAACAAAAACAACCACCACAACAACAACAGACACCCAAACACCTGAAAGTGGTGTTAGAAGATCTACCAGGATAAGTAGACCCTCTGAACGATACTCTCCTTCATTATATTATTTATTGTTGACTGATTTGTAGAAATTTTTAATAATATGACACTTATTCACAGAGATTATCCTAATTATACATTATTTGTGGAGTCCATGCATAATACATAACCTCCTCTATGTTGATCATCAATTTTCAGCATTTAGAAACATTCACATGCGCACAGTGAAACATCAATCACACATATCAACACAGTATGTATCCGGGGAAAGCATACAGTTGAAAACCCCCAACTATCTGTATATTATATTGATTGAGAACATGTAACAATACATAGTACAATACTCCTCGCAAGTACTCAGTACTATCTCCACATGTTACACACAAACTAGCTCAGATCTGAATCAATCACATGTTCAAATCTCCTTCGCTGCTTGCCTACCTCCACTGCGCAATACCTATTGAGAATGAATGAGAATGGCTGATACAAACTCGTATTTCCCTTGGCTGAACCACACAATCCTCATTGGAAATACTCAATCCATTAATTGTGCAAATCTCATGCACAACTATAGTCACAACTGACAACTATCTTGCCCTTTCACTCACCTCTAACACTTGTCTCCACTGAACTATCCATGCACTGAGTTAACTGATGTATTCTTTAGTTGATTTATGAGTTAATAATTAATGAATTAATTAATAATTAATTCACACCACTCATCACTAGTGTATTTGTTAGTTAGACTAAATACAACTAGTTCAACTAAGTCAAACTGAACACAAATCCATCAACTCCTCATTCAACTCCACTTGAGTTCTAACTGAAGTCCTTCATGCAATAGCTCAACTAACCCATAAGAAAAGCATATTTCCTTGTGGCAGTTGCATGTGCCACATCCGTAGCTCGAACTGAAGTGCTTCAAGAGGATAAGATGATGTTTATAGTCTAAATATTATTAAGAGCTAATAATATTCGACTGTTCTATTTTTAGCATGGCAGTCTAAAAATAGACTCCGCCCATATGTCTAAAAATAGAAGTCCATCTATTTTTACCAACATGACCAATCATCCACAAATAGCATCCTGCAACTCATAGACCATGATCCATATGTCTAAAAAATAGACATAGTCTAAAAATAGACTTTGCGCCAAAAATAGCCTGCGGGCCTACTTAGTGAAGGCGACTTCTTTTCACTAAGCTCCATCATCTTGTTGCATTTTCAACACTCCCTCTCAACAAGATATGGATTATTTGCAACCCCTATCCTGTCTCTGTAGTATTCGAATTTGCTCCTGGTGAGCGCCTTTGTCAAGATATCAGTGTCCTGATCCTCCGTGGGAATATATGAAAGTAACATGATTCTCCGCTGCACACAATCTCTGATATGATGGTACCTGATGTTGATATCTGCATCCGTGAAGCCACATAGCTTCACCTCATCCTCCTGTCTGTACCAATATCCATATCCCGATGTGCCTCTGTTGAGCCTGCACACATGCGACTCCACCAACTGTCGATAAACAGTGGCATCCACTACCTCCGCTGAAGTAGCATCCTCCTTCCTCCAACCTCCAGAAAGGAACGCAGTCTTCACATCCATTTGATGGATGTGCCACCCCATCTGCATCACTTTGTAGATCCATCTCAAACCCACCACTGACTTCCCTTCCGGTCTTAGGACAATCTCCCATGCATTGTTTCTGCACTGTTTCTGACAATCGAATCATACTCTTCCACCATGCCATCTACCCATGCGGGATCCTCCACAGCTTCCTCGAAAGATGATGGCTCATTCATGACACATTTTCTCACAAGAGCCATGTATTTAGTGTACTGATCAGGTGACTGTCTCTATCTGCGCTGTGCTGTAGGTGGTTCTACAACCTTCTCTGCATCTTGAGCCAGTCGCTCAGCTTCTGTAGTGTGCTTTCACCCTCTGATGGTTGGCACTGCATGAGTGGTCTCTTCCACTCCATGAACTTCATCTTGTGGCTGATCCACATCCTGAAGCTCATCCTTAGGAACTAATAGCTCCTCATATGCATGCAAGTGTGGCTCCCTCTCAAGCGAACACTTCATGGATTTCTCCTCTTGAAATTTTATATCCCATCGCACAACAGTCTTGTGACTGTCTGGCAAATACACATGATAGTTGTGGGGCGTATCAGTGTACCCCACAAATATCCCAACCTCTACAGTCGACTCCAACTTCTTCCTGGCATCCTTCGTCACATGCATGTAAACAGGAGAACCAAAAATCCTCAAATGGGAAATATCAGGCCTCTTACCAGAATAAGCCTCCTCGGGTGTACTCATGCCAAGTATCTTGTGAGGACAACGGTTCTACACATATACTATAGTATTGCATGCCTCCGCCCACAAGTGAAGGGGTAGGTCCTGATCATGCAACATCGCTCGTGCAACACCCAAAATCGTTCTGTTCTTCCACTCAGCAACCCCGTTCTGCTGTGGGTTATGGGGAGCTATGAGCTCTCTTCGAATCCCTTCTGCGCTACAGAAGTCCTTGAACTCGCTAGAGATGAATTCACCACCATTGTCGCTCCTAAGAGCCTTCAACTTCTTCCCTGATTCCTTCTCGACCAATGCTTTGAACTCACAAAACTTTGAGTATGTCTCGCTCTTCTTCTGCATGAAGAAGATCCAACAATTTCGAGAGAAATCATCAACAAAGATCACATAATACCTGCGCTTTGTTGTCGAAGCTACTGAGAAAGGTCCACACACGTCTGTGTGAATTCTCTCAAGGATCATCGTGGCGCAACTATCCTTCTCGTGAAAGGTGGTTTCACAAATTTTCCCAAAATACACCCCTTGCATTGATCTGACTATGCAAGAGTGCCTTTAAAAAGCCCAATAGAAATCTGTTGCAGTATCTTCAAGGCTCCATGGTGAAGGTGGCCCAATCTCTGGTGCCACAGCTCACCATCATCCTGACTCACCACTCCCTTTGCCTTGCATGCCATTGTTGTGCAGCCATCTACATGCAACTGATAAAGGTTCTTGACTCGAACCCCTATCTTCCAAGTTTCTCCAATTGTCTTACTGCAGAGGAAAGCCTTTCCCTTGCTGAAAACAACATCATATCCCTTGTTTTCTAACATTGCCACAGAGATAAGATTCTTCTTCAATCCTGGAACATGCATCACTTCCTTCAATATGAAGGGTTTACCATACTCCCTCTCAAAGGAAATGGTACTGATATCGGTCGCACTGTATCTACCATCATCGCCCATCTCGATGTGTACTCCAAGATCTTTCTCATCCATATCAAAAAACAAATCTCGATTTCCTGTCATGTGAAAAGATGCACCACTGTCCAAGAACCATACTGATCCCATCACACTTGATACCAAGCATGCGATCAGTGAAAAATCTAGCTGAAACTGCGAGGCTAAGGCCTCTCTCGCTGTAGATCCAGCAACTTGCTTATTTTTCTTCTTTTGCGGACAATTTGTGGCATAGTGTCCATGCTGGTGACAGTGAAAGCACTTCACCTTGGACATGTCCTGCTTCTTGCCTTTCACACTGGAATGAGAAGCTTTCTTGTTCTTCCCCTTCTTTGCTTTGGCAACCAAAGTGCAATTTTCTTCATCAGATGCCTTTGATGAAGATCCGTCCCTGGTATTCTTCCTGATCTCCTCTTGCACAAGATTTGACCAAAGTCTCTCCCATCTTGGCAATTTCTCTCTACCATTGACAGAGTCCTGATAGGGATGCCAAATCTTCGGAAGACCAAGGAGAGCCAAGCTCACCAAGTCCTCATCATCGACAGTCACCCCCACACTTCCTAGCTCATCCCAGCATTGGGTGAACTTCGTGAGATACTTGGGCATACTGTCGCCTTTCTAACACTTTATCTTTCTGAGTTTATCCTTGAGCGTCAACTTCCTCTGGTCACTCTTGCTTTGGAATAGATATGTCAATGCTTTCCACATCAAGTATGGAGAAGCCTTTCCATGGAGGCTGGACACAATGTGATCCCTCACGCCCTCCAACAGAATCCTTCGACACTTTGCTGTCTTCTTTTGCCAATCCCCGACTTGAGCAACATCAGTAGGTTTTGGGACATCTGCATCTATGAACTCCTTCAACCCATTATCATCTAACACCGCGTCCATCTTGTCCTTCCATGCAATATAGTTCGAGCTGCCCTCAAGGGCATACTCTAATCGCAATCCATTGAAAGACATTTCAACTTTGACACCAAGAAAACACTGTTGCAAATTCGAATTCCACCAGCTCAAAACTCAACCGCTTCTGATCTAAAATTCGTGAGAACAAAGTATTTCTTGTATAGAGATTGACTGTATGGGCATTTCATCGGATATCTCACCTTCCAAAATAAAGGATGAATCCAGAGGCTACCTGGCCTGATTACAGACTCTGCCTAAAGAAATAAAATGTAAACACTTTCTGAATAATAGATCTGATGATCAACTTCGCTCCGATATCATGTAGAAC
The DNA here is from genome assembly GCA_000404065.3 of Pinus taeda. NCBI lineage: Eukaryota > Viridiplantae > Streptophyta > Pinopsida > Pinales > Pinaceae > Pinus > Pinus taeda. The sequence goes on along the minus strand of APFE031715585.1, from coordinate 54,722 downwards.
CTGTTCTACAAATCAGAGAGCTCTGATAGCATGTAGAAATTTTGAATAATATGACACTTATTCACAGAGATTATCCTCATTATACACTATTTGCGGAATCATGCATAAGACATAACCTCCTCTACATTGATCATCAATTTTGCGGAATTAAGAAACAATCGCATACGCACATTGAAGCATCAATCACACATATCAAAACAGTATATCACGGGGAAAGCATGCAGCTGAAAACCCCAAACTATCTGTATATTATATTGATTGAGAACATGTAACAATACATAGTACAATACTCCTCACAAGTACTTAGCACTATCTCCACCTGTTACACACAAACTAGCTCAGATCTGAATCAATCATTGGCTCAAATCTCCTTCGCTGCTTGCTTGCCTCCACTGCGCAATCCTACATGAGAATAGAATGAGAATGGCTGATCCAAACTCGTATTTCCCTTGTGTAACACTACGCAATCCTCATTGGAAATCTCAATCCACTGATTGTGCAAATCACATGGACAACTATAGTCACAATTGACAACTGTCTTGCCCTTTCACTCATCTCTAACACTTGTCTCCACTGAACTGTCCATGCACTGAGTTAACTGATATATTCTTTAGTTGATTTATGAGTTAATAATTAGTGAATTAATTTAAAATTAATTCACACCACTCATCATTAGTCTATTTGTCATTTAGACTAACTACAACTAGTTCAACTAAGTCAAACTGAACACAACTCCATCAACTCCACCAAACTCAATCACTTGAGTTCTAACTGAAGTCCTTCATGCAATAGCTCAAGTAACCCATAAGAAAAGCGTATTTCCTTCTGGAAGTTGCATTTGCCACATCTGTAGCTCGAGCTGAAGTTCTCCAAGAGAATAAGATAATGTTTATAGTCCAAATATTATTAAGAGCTAATAATATTCGACTGTTCTATTTTTAGCCTGGCAGTCTAAAATAGACTTCGCCCATATGTCTAAAAATAGAAGTCCATCTATTTTTACCAACATGATCAATCATCCACAAATAGCATCCTGAAACTCATCGACCATGATCCATATGTCTAAAAATAGACATAGTCTAAAAATAGACTTTGCGCCAAAAATAGCCTGCGGGCCCACTTAGTGAAGGCAACTTCTTTTCACTAAGCTCCATCATCTTGTTGCATTTTCAACAATCACAATGTTGCATATCAAGGAACGAACCTAGCTGATGTTTTGTGGGAAAGTCACTTGAGAAAAAGTTGGCAGACCAGATGAAAAGTGACTTCAGGCTGGTCAAGAAGTCTAGGGGATATGCCATCAGTTCGATCACAGATGAAGCTGTGCTTATTGCTACATAGATCTTGGCAGGAAATATCATAAGGAAGTGTCATGCAGATGAAGTGCCGACACTAGTGGTATCCTTGGCTACACAGTGCAGCAAGGGGGTTCAGTTCAATTGGGCACACTACCTATGCCAAGAATGTTATGCTCTTGACCTGCAAGAAGATACTAGAATACCGAATATGCAAAGAAATATACCCAGAACACAGAAAAATAAGAAATAACAACAAGTATTTTATTATTCAGAAAGGAAAGCAATGTTCACTTACCTCTTCGAGGCAACAACTTCCAATAGAGCTCGACTCAATTACAAAATAAAACATGATGCTCCTTGAGGGGAGTCTGTATCCTTTATATAGGATTCATACATGCAATACCATGGTTCTTATTAATACCATCTATCTAATACCATGGCCCATTTGCAACTAACTATGGTCCCTTCTTTAAATGCAGGTCAACTTACAATTATTAATATGGGCTTTATTAACTATTTACTTAACTATAACTATGACTCGATCCTATTACATAAATAAGGGGGTTAGGGTTGGACCCTAACAAAGAATTCCTTGAAGATTGCTGTGAAGCACAGGAGGGAAAAAAATTCCAATAAGCATGGCTCTTATTGTTGATCACGCTTATTGCTTGGAGGACACCGGATGATTCACAATTCCCCACTACAGATCTAGAGTTGTGTGAGACTTCCAAATTTGCCTCGCTGTGGGCAACAAAGGACCCTGCCCGCATGATAGATGATAAGATGTTCTGGGTATTATTAAAAATTAATATGCGGGTGGTGATCAACTAGAAGCCAAGGTTATCACCAATTCTATTCAAGGAATGTCAGCACATCGATGACTTCAAGGCCAATTTCCACTATGTGTACATTTGCGCGAGGCATGATTTGGTGAAGACTTGGACGACGTTGCCATTTTTGGTCACTAAGGAAGATATCGCTGAGCTAGTCCTTCAGTGGCTGACTGATTGGCTCCTTCCCATAGACGGTAGAGGGTGCATCAGGGACTAGTAAAGATGCACCAAAGGAAAAGAAGAAGGTGACCATCGACCTAGACAAGAATACCACGCAAGAACCAGAGTGTGATCAAGAAGAAGAATAACATATAGAAGAACCCGATAAGGGTGGAAAAGACCCCTATGTAGACCTAGAGGACGTCAATTATTGATTTATTATCAAAGGACAATAGAAAAAAAGTATGGGAGGCGCACGTAAGAAGCACAAATATGATAAGTCTGCTGGCCCGAAGGCCATGGTCCTCACTGAGGGGGACCATGATGAGATTGGGGATACTGTCAGGCCCGCGACGGAAGATATCTAGGGGCACATCGAAGAGTAGCACCAATCCATATTAACGAAGGTCCAAGAGGGCCTCAAAGAATTGCAGGTTAAGGCGAGCTAGGTTCAAGCAACCGTGGTTCAAGTGAGCCAGTCTCAAGTGAGCGTGGAACCAACGACATCAGGCAACGTGTAGTCGGTACTCATGTCAGAGCTTCATGCTGTAACCCTCCCGGATGGATCTTTACACCTGAATAATTCTAAAGATAGGGAGAGTGCACAACTGCCTAAGAACATGAGTATTAAGCTCACAGAACTCCCTTTACACACATTGCACGAGCTACAATGGGTGTATCAGATGAACTTAAGGTGCAAGAGAAATGGGATCTCATGGTGATCAAAGATGCGAAGATAACTAGTCAACAACTATGCAATGAAAAGCACAAATCTCTCAAAGATCGTGATGGAGTAGCTACGCGAAGGAAGTAGTTGGAGCAAGCCATTTCTAGAGTATGCAGTGAGCTTCTGGGGCTCCAAATTCAATCCGAGGCTAATTCAGAAGACAAAGTGTAGCAGTTCACAGATGCATTCATATATTCAAAAGCGTAGGTGGATAAGGCTCGTTTTGATTTGAATATGTAAATTACTGAGCTTCAATTAAAGCTACAACCCACCATGCCACTTGAGATCCAAGAGCAATGCGAGGTTGCCATCAAAACAACCAGGGAAAAGCTCAACGCTACAGTCCAACTATTCAAAGAAACACTAGAACTATGGGCCTCACTATAGGAGGACCCACATGTGAAAAAAGTTGAAGTCACCATCTGAGATAAGCAACTGCAGTACAATGAGATGAAGGCAACGACGCACACCTTAGCACCTGTGCAACGGTACCCCCGATTGAAAGAAGGGACATCCCTGCAAGCACAGATCGAAGAGATATGGAAGAAGATGCAAATTATCACTACATAGATGCAACCTTGGGAAGAAGAGGCAAGGAAACTATCATAAACTTTGGAAGGCACGCTCAAAAGTATGTAACAAACACAGCAGAAAATCGAATTGGCAGCAGAAGGACCGACTACAGAAAAGTTGGTCGAAGAAGTTTGATAGGCAACAACACAATACACAAAGGTGCTTCACCCAATAAATTATTCGATTTGTAGCATGAAAGAAAATATACAAAGCGTACCAGTGGAGTGACTCGAGGACAAGTCACATCTTTGTGTTGGGGGCCTCTTTTGACGGGGTCCCCTAGGTCCAATTTTGATAAGATATTCTAAAGTCTCCGCATTTTAAGGAGCAGAGTGTGAATAACGCAGGTCACTAGGAGTCAAGGTGTTTTACGAAGGTCAAAGGCCCTTAGTTTTGTGTTTTTTTGAGCTCCTCCCATGGTTTGCAGACCATGGTATTATAATAGGAAAAAGTATGTAAAGGGGTGTCTTAGCAAGTCTAAGGTAATCAATCAGAATGCAGAATGATATGTTTTTGAGTCTGTAGTTGTGAGATCTTCAGTATTTGGGTGAAGGTGAAGGATCCTGCTTCAGTGTGCTTGGAGACCTTAATAATTCCGCAATTGAGTGCGCGGGCCCCTAAAGCTGTGTGCGCAGGGTCAGGAAAGTATATGTATTGAAGATCTGGAATAATAAAGAGTATCTGAGCAATTCTGTGTTTGAACTGTATATTTATGTGTTTTCTATATTTACGCTTACTTGAATGCAATTTATCTATAGTATTTTCCTAGTTACTCCGTGAAGATATGGATATATTGTTATACGTTATGTTATGCGTGATTAGACCCTTAGGTGAAGCTCATAAATTTGTTTAATTAGAAATTTCTTTAAGTTTGGAGATTTTGAGGATAAGGGTCTGCGAAGGTCAGATCAAGTCTTAAACTAAAGAAATGCCTTACGCCCACATCACATAAGCCTTTTGGATGCAGGAACTTGGTTCTAACATCTCCCAATACTGCCTCAGGTGAGACTACAACTTGCGCTAAGCGGGTTGTTGCTGAAAGGGACGGTAGTGTAGGGTTTTGTTGGTTAGCGCAACTAACTATGAACCTGGATCAATGCCCCCTCAAGCCAACAAAAAAAGTAAAATAATTTATAATATACTATAAATGTCATTCTCAAGATAAAAATAAACTCTTTAAATATAGAAGGAATGTATTTAATTATATTTAATTATTAGGGAAATTAAGTGATATTCGTTAGAATTAATACATTACTAAATTTTTAAATAAAAATTAAATGATGAAGAAGATATCACGAATAGGAAAGAAAAATAGATACCAAGAATAAAAAAGGTATTTAATTTTAGTTAACTATTATGGAAATTCATGCATATTCATGAGAACTAATAAAATACTTAATTTTTTAATAAATTGAAAATTGTTAAGATATCGGGAATATGGTGGTAATTGGAACAAGTGGGTAATATTTAATGATGTTTGGATATCACACTTACCCTTCATGCCACTCATTCCTTGGCAACCTCCTAAATTTAATGCTCACAGGAACATGAGAATACCTACCATCCACACAACTTCTCAGTGAATATTTATATATATTACTTGCATGTCACGAAGATTGTGCCTCACTCTAATCACTTCTCTGATATCACTTCATTCCATCATTTATGAGCTTCTGTTACATCCATTTCCTCAAAATGGATATTTACCTTGAAGAAAATGGATATGGTGACTTAAGTTCTAGGAAATTAATGTGCCTTACTGGGGGCTTGAGTTTCTTGGGTATTCATATCGCAAGAATGCTTCTCGGCCAGGGTTACTCAATCCATTTCACAATAATGGTAATGTCAGGTGAGTTTTTAGTTTTGAAAATGTTACCCAACATTAATGGAGGTATGGACATGAATATGCTGAAAACCAATGTATGAGCACTCACTTCAACAATGTAAAGGGTTTCCAAAAAGGTCTATTGTTGAGCTTGCTGTAGAGCATGGTACTCATTTGTAAAAGTGAAGAATTGAACGATTAATTCGTGAATTTCATGAGAATGGAAATGTTTCTTCCATCACCATCTAAATAGTTGTTCCCATGGGGAAATTGTTAAAATTAAGGATGAATCATAATTTGCTATAAGGACAGAATTGGAGGGTATGAATGTCGAATCAGGAATTGTACTATGGTTGGAAGATTCACATTGACAAAGAAGTTTTCAGATACATGAGGTTTTAGGAGATGAATGACATTCCTTGCGCACTTCAAATTATTTGGAAAAGCCAGGAAAGCTCTTGGTTGTTTATGTAAGTTCTGATCCTTCAAAGTTTGAGCTTGCATGGGAGGATATGAGTATGTGGTACCAGGTCCAATGTCAGACCAAAGTTTTGAATATCACGAAAAAAGGGCATATAAAGTAAGTGCCTGCCACAAATTCTATAAATTCATCATAATTTAACATATTCGTTATTGGATTTACAGAAGAGGTAGGGTCATCTATGCAGTCAAAAGAAGAATTATCGGATAATTTCCAAGCTGATCCCTTTGATTATCACAATGTTTTCTACAACATTGATGAATTCTCCAAATTTTTTCATTTCCTTGCACTATATTCTCATCTCGATGGATTGTAGGAGTATCAAAATATCTGAACATGTGACTATTCTGGCTATGAAATGTTGCAAAAAAATTTACTAGTATTGACCCAGAATCACGGACAAGGATCACCGTCACACCACTGATGCAGGTCCCCTAGTTCCGTTGATGCTTCAAGAACTCGAAATCCAGCAATGATGTCCATTATGGCCTCCTCGATGATGTCAACTTTGTCTTCTATACCCCCAATCGATCTTGCCTCAACGCCTTTTGACATAATCTCTCGTTCGTTTATTCTGCTCGTTAATGGTACAACAAAAGTTCCCACGAGTATAGCGACAACCACAACATATGAAGGGCTACTTGAACAAGGAGATCCAGAGTTCAAAACACAATGGTCAGACTTGCCTTGACAGAATTGGACACAATCACTGTCACCATGTGTTAAAAAATGATTGGCTTGAGGAGGAAGAAAATGGGGGATGGGGATTTAATGGGGTGAACAATGTCTGCCCAACCAACTTTGTAGAGGGAACACCTTCGACGTAATGAATATGTCAGGGGGAAACAAATTATAGTGAATGCATACCTTTTGCAAATTAAATCATGTGAAATTTTATAAACCATGCCTATATTAGAATGATGATATATTACATGACTATGAGACATCATAAAAACAAAGATGAATGGTTACCATGATTTCTGAATCATTATTATTGTAACCCTTTAAAAAGTGTGAAGTTTGAGTTCTTGTGATATGTTATTATAGGGTTTGAGAAATATGGTTTACGCCTAAAATTTAAGATAGTTCCATGCCAATGATGGAACCAAAACCCTGTGTTGACTCACCGACATTTGGGATTCAAAATTGTTATTTACTGTTCTTGTTTGGTCTATATGTCACCAAAATTCCACGATGGTTGATTCAAAACATAATATAATTCTAAACTATTATAAACTATGTGATTCGGCTAGTGAACGACAACATATGCCAAAAATACACATTATGCCTAGTTCACATCCACACAACTATAGTTTGACAATATTATTTTTTAATGCCCAAATTCCTTATGTTGGTCAACGTGCCACTTACACCACAAATTTTTGACTTGAACTCCATGCCTTTTGATCATTTTTCCATGTCTACGAAATAACTTTAGGGAACAAAACTAAAATTTTGAGCACACCTTGGTTAAACACTATCGCCCGTCATTATCATGCACCATAGTCAGGATCAAATTTATAAAATTATTTATTACATCTATACATTGGTGGATTCCAAAACCTGTATGTCATTCACAATTGTGTTGATCACTCACTTTTTCCATATAAATAGCCAAAATATTTGTCTCCCTGGATTTCAAACACAATCCTGACCAACTTAAATTGGATAGAAAATGAGTATCCATGCCAGTGAATGTAACAAATCCTCCCACATTTACCAACTTTGACAATCTCTTTAGGGTAAACATGAGATGATTGTCACTATGATATGACCTAGCCTCCAAGTTCCAGTTATGGAAGTGGGGTCGACTAACCAACAAATTATAGCCATCCCTTAGGGTCTACAGACCACTCAGGAGACTACAACCCACTCCAGGGGATTAATCCCTGAGATGGAACTCTTTTTCACAAGAGAAACTCCCCAACCTCACCCTTGACACTCTATGCATGTGGTTGTGAGGTTATAACTGCATCCATATGCCTTCTTGCATGCGCTTATGACCAAAATTCCTTAGTTCAATGCATGAGGTCGTGAGATCTATGCCACTTTTTTAGGTAAGCCTCCAGACCACTACCCATAACTGCATGTAACTTTCCAGAATTATAGATAACATGATAACAAGACTACCATTCAAAACTTGAACAAGATATTGACCATAACATGCCTAGTACATGATAGAAATTTCGTCAAACATATGGTAAACATATAAGCTATAGGTCATGAATGCATATCTGATCATAAAATTTCAAACCTCATCTGAGAATCACCAAGAAGGTTTAAATCCCTCTTAAGCTAGCTACAACAACCTTGTTAGCCCATGCATTCATCAACCATCCAATAAACTATCAAATCATGAACAAGAGCCACAACAAGAGCACATCGCATAACTAAGTATATAACTAATATATAACCATAATAACAACCATGAAAAATCGACCATAAAATCCTCATAATAACAAGTAATTAATCTCATTAATTACATTAGAAGAATAAACCATATTAACTTATGCAAAATCCAACAAAGTCAAGGAATTCCACATAGCACCTGACCATAAATTGAGCTGAACCAAATATTTCTTTTAGCTAATCACTCTCATGCCATATTCTAAGCATGAATGTGGGATCTCATCAGATAAACCAATACATAACCAAATAGGGACTTGAGAGGCTAAATTACCTCGACCCTTAAGTTATCATGATCTCACTCTAAACCCGTCCCGAGACCACAAAACCAAACCAAGCTTGGATGCCTCATAATTCCTTCACCATACCTTGAGGAATTTCCCCGTCTCCACCTACCTGTCGAGAGCTTCCTGTAGAAAACCATCTCCACTCCCAACCCTTCGGATTTTCTTTAGACCACCTCACTCGATTTCAAAACCTTCCAGCAATCCAAAGCTCAACAAAGAATGAATCCCATCACACCATGTCTATTTAGGAAATGGAAATGCAAAGCTGAAACCACTGTCAAACTAGGAAAAACCCATGCCAAAGACAAGATTTAACCAAATAAACAAATTTGTGTACCATGCATTAAAATCCAGGCATGCTAAATCACACATGGATATTGTTAGGTGCAATCCATAGTTATTTTCAGTCCTTACTTCCATTCTCCAAACTTACTCTTATGCTCCCTTGCTTTCCTTTGCTTGCTTGCTCCTTTCCTTGTCCTCTCTTATTTGATGAAACTAACCAAAGTTGAGCCAAAATTTGTCAACTGTTTCTCAGGTTCCTTTTTATCATCGAAGTTTAGTCTCTTCCTTTCATTTTCCCTTTTCTTTTCATTTTCCTCTAATTTCCCTTGCATGCTTATTTGTGTCTCTTCACCTTCATTTTCTCCTATTTTCCTTTATTTTCACAATTAAATGCCACTTTTTGGTTATTTTCCTTTACCAATGCCTTTGCCAATTTCCATAGCCATTATTAAACCACAAGTGATTCCCATTATAATGTTTGTCCCTACATTCAACTTGGAATACATGTTCCATGACCTTGGTTTTATTTTATTTACATGGAAAATTAACCAATGGTTGTTACATTATATAAAATTGAAGATAACACTCAATGACACTGATGAGCCCCGATATTGCAACAAGAATGTTGCAACTCCCAAGGCTACCAACTTAAATTATCAACCTGAGGTTCATACAAACTTAAGAGGTGTCGACACTATATGTGCAACATGTAACATGTCCTTCTTTCGTTGATATGATGCAATGACGTGAATATCATGGAATCAAGCCTAAACTAATTGCATAAATGGAAATGCTTATTTATTTGCAGGAATGGAAATGTTACTCTACTTTGCATAAATGTAAAGGTTAACCTACTTTCACGAATGTAAATGCTATTCTATTTGCAAAGTGTAATTGTTGCATTACAAGGAAACCTAATATATGCAATAGAAATAACAATGTTGGAAATGTAAATCCTAGCTTAAGATGTACGAAACAAAACCTAATCATGAAATCATTCTTCAATCACTACATTCAAAATATATTTTGTCAGTAAAGTTCATAAGGTACTTCATGTAGTAATCATGAAAATCATCATTATGCTCTTCAAGTCACAAATCTGTCCACTAACCATAACTGCAGAGGTGAATTGAAATGGAGAAGAGGAAAATATTAAGAGGCATTTTGGTCTTACTCAATCACGTTTCAAAGTCTATATGTCATTATTCAATCCCAAGGGACAAAAACCAAGCTTTTGGAGTAGATGTGGTTAAGTTTACACATGCTACAAGAGTGCTACAAGAGGTGTTATAGAAGGCCCTATTTTGCTACAAGAGGAGATTTTTCCGAATGCCTAAGTAAATAAAATGCAAATGGGATGGGAAAGTTTTTGTTCTTAAGTAGGATGTATCATGACTCCATTCCAAGTGGAATCACTCCAAAATACCCCTGTTAACACGTGCTAAAAAATAACAAAAAAATACTACTCTAAAAACTGGATATTCAAGAACTAGTGAGCTAGTTAACCTACCAAATGCGTAACTTAATCAAGTGAAAAATATATGGGATAATTTTTATTATTAACTTGAATGTTTTTATGACCCAATAAAAGTGGAATCAACTCAAATGAATCTCATTAAAATGTTCTAAAAAATAGCAGAAAAATACTACTATTTTGCTATAAGGGACTTCCAGAAATTCTAGATTTGTTAACTAGTAAACCAATCCAAGTAGCTCAGTGATGAAGATGACTTTTCAAATATTTTATAAGGATGCATCATGCTTGTGACTATGTAAAGAAACTACAAAAAAATTCACTTCAATCATTTAACCAATGTAACCTACAACACAAGAAGCATGAACATTAAATGCAGAAATAAGAGATGCAAGTGAAAAAGACATTCAAAGGAAATAAATAAATCATACAAGAGGGCTCTGAGGCTCTTAGGATGGCCAAGCCCAAGTAAAATCAAAGTATTATGAAAGAAAACAATATTTAGAAGCTAAAAATGGCACCAAACTTTATTATTTGAGTCAATCCAAGTACATCCTTGCTAGAAATGAAAGTGGAACCACTAAATAACAAGTTTTCTCCACAAGAGACTAAGAAATACATACCCTTAAAGCCAAATTCGAATTGGTAATTTTATAAAGTGATGAGGAAGCATTATCCTTGAAAGGAGGCAACTTTCTCCTCCAAAATATCTCAAAAAGTGGATATGGTTCCTAACACTAGGAATATGCATTAAATGACAAGGAGCACATTCCTAGATTTTCTCAATCATTGGAGCTCCAAAATTTGTGCAATAATTTCATAATATCTTGTTCATTTATTATCTAATTTTAGCCCATCTTGTAGTAGGGATAAAGTCTCTAGATTATCTCATCCTCCAAGTCTTCATAATCTACCCAATATTCTCACAATATTCTACAAAAATAAATAATATTAGGCACGTAATATGCAATTATCTCTAAACCACCCTAAGAACATAGTAATTTTTTTTTTTTTTTTGAAGTGTAGAAGGAGAGATTTAATATAGCCTTTATGTGCCTAAGAAATGTTAGGTGGGCCTTAATTTGTGTCTAATTTGGAGGCCCATCATACCCCCTATTGAAATTGTTGCTCATCCTATGAGCAACCTATCCATCTTCTTGCCCTGTTGTTCTTCATGCAATTCTCTTCCTTAGCTCATTGTTCTTTGGGGAAAATGACATATGATTTAGATGGATGCCTGCATTGGATGGCCTTCATGGACAAACTTTCCATGGTGGCAAGTTGCACCTTGTTTCCTTGTAGTTTTCCTCTCATCCTCTTCTTTTCTAATTACAGCTGTTGATACCTTGAAGGTTGTTGTTTCCTTGGAAACTACAATTATCTTGGAGGTTGCTGCTTGCTTAGAAAATACTGTTGCCTTGGAAACTACTATTAAAATTGAAGCTGTTTTACCTTGAAGGTTGTTGTTTCCTTGGAAACTACAATTATCTTGGAGGTTGTTTCTTCCTTGGAAACTGTTGTTGCCTTGGAAACCACTGTTAAAATTGAAGCTTCTGTTACCTTGGAAGTTGTTGTTTCCTTGGAAGCTATTGTTACCTTGAAGGTTGTTGTTTCCTTGGACACTTCTTTTACCTTAAGGTTGTTGCCTCCTTGGAAACTACTGGTACTCCTATACCAATTATGTTCCTTCTTGTAATAGTTATGTTCCTTCATGTAGCAATTTTGTTCTTTCTGTAGCAGCTAAATCAAATCCTGTAGCAACTGATATTTTCATGCCAAGAGGTGGTGGATCCACCTTTTTGCTTTTATTATTATTATTATTTTTTAATATTATTTTTTCAAAATTTTTCCTCTTTTTTCATTGCATGCAAAAGAAACTCAGAGTGCCTTTTGTTAATTGAGTTGGCCCTAAGTTAGCTCTTCGCACTATTTTTCCTTCATCACGACTACATGATTACAACCCACTTTCTCTAGTCCTCTACACTTTTGTCTTGTTCCTCTCCCACACATGTAGTTGTCTTGGTGGATAAGTGAAGCTAACTACTAGATAAGGTTGAGGCTTCTCTGCTACTAAATTTGGCTATAAAAAACTTTTCCTTCATACACTTGCAATGTTTTCAAGATAAAATAACTTTGTAGGAAATGTTTGAAGGATTGCATACTTGCGACTTACCATGGGTGTGTTTTTGCAGGTGATATTGAGGCTGTTGATATGACTGTTGAAGTTGCCTTTAGTGGTTTTGAAGCTAATGTGTTGATCTTGTGGTGCTTGCATGTCATTTTTGGACATGGATGAAGCTATTATTGAGCATCTTCTGAGAGATCATTGCCTTTGCATGCTGCTTTAGGAATAATGGTTGATTTTCTACCTCCTTGAGGTGTTATCTTCCCATGCTTTCTACTTTGTGCATTGGCTCCATTCTGGAAATATTTTTTTGACATGTACTTGACAAATCTAGGCTTGTTAACATAGGTTTTGTTGATGGTGGATCAAGTGTTGTTTTTGGAGATGAACATTGATCTTGTAGCAATTTGCAAAGGACCTTGTAGCTGTCCAAAACTAGTGTTGGAGTTCTCTGATACTTCATGATGCATAGATTTCTCGATTTGGTGCCTTAAATGTGGTTTTGTAGGGTATCTGTAGGCTATTACATGACTTAGTGTCTTCCTGTAGTAGTCAAACAAGCCCTTCTAGGACCAACATTTTCTCCAAGTGTTGCTTGATAAAATATTGATAACTCATAAGGAAGCTGCTTATGAGTGCGAAAGAGTTATGTGGTGATGAAAAGAGGTGGAAAAAGGGATGAAGGACAATGAAATTGACGGAAAAAGATGGGAATGAAGGTGGGAAAAATGTCAAATGGTGTTATGGGTGGATGATAAGGTTATTGTGGATCTCTTCTCTTGTTCCTCTATGAAAAAGATAAGATTGGAACCCTTTTTTCTCTGCCAATCACAATCCTATAGCAATTCTGGAACACTCCTGTAGCATAATTGTTTTATCCATATCTCTCAAATGGTAAGTTGGATTGACCAAAAATTTTGTGAACATGTTTCCATCATCCTGTTGTAGTACTCAACAACCCCCCATATTATATATATATATTATATATATATATATATATATATATATAATATTATATATTATATATATATATATATATTATATATATATTATATATATATATATATATATATATATAATATATATATAATATATATATATATATATATATATATATATATATATATTTTAAGTTATATAATAAATAATGGGGACCCTTCTTTCATATTAATAAAATTCTTTTGTGTTCAATAAAGATAAGGCATTTTTGAATTTTTAATAAAAACCCTCTCACTTATCAGAACCCAAATATTAGACATCCAACCTTACAAATGTTACGATAAATGAAAAACCTGATAAGCCTTTTGTTATTAAATTAATGCAATATGAGAAGATTTATATTAGATCATTATAACACTGTAACTTTCCTTTTAAGAAAGTTACGATAAAATCATCCTCCGATCAAACATAAAATCATCCTCCAATTAAACATTCCTGATATGTAAATATAATTATTAAAGGCATTTTTTCTAAAAGGTGAAGTTAAGTCAGGTGCTTCCTGTTTAAAATAAATATTATAAAATTTGTCAGCCCCACAATGCCACATGGCATATTGGAATCTGAAAATTTCATAAATTTTAAGGTGTGTCATGCTCAAAACTCCCAATATCTCAATCTCTGATACTCAGCGCTTTTGCTATCCCCTACTTCCGATATTCGATATTTCCAATGCTCCCTTCTTCCAATATCTGTTATTATTGATGCCGGTCCCCTCCGATATTATCAAACCTCCAATATTCCCATCTTTAGCCATATTGAGACTTTCATATGAGTTGCTCGCTCTTTAGATCCCTGATATTCCATCTACTGATATAAAACTCCTGACATCTCCTCCTGCCTCCACTTATAGCCATTATGTCTTTAAATATGAACTATCAGGAGTCTCCAATATCATAACTTTTTAGTGTGTATTGAAGTGATTTCTCTGATATATTTCTTTCAATATTCTGATGTGTGTAGACCCATGTGAATTCACGTTGTTACATTTAATTTCCAAAAGTGGTGAATTTATGGTTTTTGAGATTCTAAACAACTTTATTCATTGCAGTTTGATTTTAGCATAGTTCGCCCTTTAAGACAAAAATCGTTACGTAAAAGCGTTATTTACATTAATTCTTTTAGGTGAAAAAGTTATCATTCAGTCTTGTATTTTCCCATTGCAGGCCAGTCCTGATAACCAAAACTCAGAAGAAATGTCTACAATAGCTAAAGCAAAGACGAAATCTGTTACTCAGCAGTAGTCGGCTGCTTCGCCAGCTGAAAACCCCAATACACTAGGATTGTTTTTTGACATGGTTTGTTCTATGGATGTTGTAAGTTTCTCCTAGGAATCTATCTATTGACTATTCAAAGATGAAGGACCAATGGCCACCCAAAGAACAACTACAACTGAGGATTCTACTCCAGTTTTAATACCACCTACAATGATGTCGCAAATTCATTTTTACATAGAATTGCTGCTCGATCCAAGATCTTTCCCTATGCATATATGATTTGGTTGGTCGTGGAAAAATTGAGCATTGCAGAAAGGAAATTCATGACATAGAACGAAACAGACATTGACTCTTTCAGTGGCAGTGATTTTAGTGCAATGTACCATTTTCCATCGCATTAATGCAAATATAACAAACAATTTGTGGAAAAATTCATGAGCAACATTGATCAAACATCAGAACCCATTAAGGAATGGAGAAGAGACCCCAACAAGCATAAGCATGAGGAAAATGGTATGTATGCAGTTGGCTCCCTCATTGGTCCTTATTGTCAAATTACTGCCATGTTATATATACTCTTTGCTTAACCTAATACTTGGAAATTTTCCTATCAATGTGTTATCACTCAGGTTGTCCCTAGGCTCCTGTAGGGATACGACCGAGGTAACCACAAACCAATCTTTGGATTGCAGGTTCTAGCACACCTGCAATCAGAGAGGGCTCTCTCTTAATGATTCAACATTGTTGATGATTTTAGGCTAGCTTTTGGCTCAGGGGTTTTTGTTTGTGTTTGGATGGAAGGAAAATGCTTTCAGGCAGAGAGGCAATTTATGAAGTGATAAGTTTCAAACCATTGGGCATGGATTCATGGGTTAGGATTATCAGTGCGTCTTTCTGGTCATAAGAGAAATAATGAAGCAGGATAGCTGCTCATAACATAATCTTCAGACTAAAAGGATAATGAATATGTAAGGAATGAGAGGCCACTTTAAAATCCTCATTTAACTTAACAGAGGGAAAGATGATCTCTATCTAGGGGCAATGAAGAATCCCTGGATAACTGTCTTGGGTTAAGGCAAACATGAGCCATGTGGAATTCATATTTATGCTTAAATAGAGGAAAACATAAAGAAACAACATAAATTGAGCATAGAGTGTATTTAAACAAATTCTAAGCTAATCTTTCTTTCTACTGTTTAAGAGCGTAATTCATGAATGAAAACAGAGGTAAGAAGCACTTATTGAGTTATGCACAACATGAGAATTCCATAATCACTCTTTAACCAGTAAACACAGTGAACAATCCGTTCTCCAAGGCTCATAGGCAGTCTTTGATTATAGAAACTTATCAGATATTATAGTGCGAGTCTCTCCCGAAGCAAAATCAGCTAGAGATAGCTTGTTGACTAATCAACCAACCAACCAACCCGTAATACAGTATTCAGGGCTGTCTTTATAGTGCAAATATCTCAAACTATTTATTACAATTGACCTAAAACAGGTCTGCAAAAAGAGCTTTCTAAACCTAAAATTGTGCCGAAATTAAATGCAGGTAAATATCTAATGAATTGTGTCAGAGGTAGCTGGATCAAAAGGAGTGTAATCTGGCCCTTGGAGCCTCGATGCAGTACTGCTGAAATAACTGTGCTTTGGGATCTGCAGTTATGTTCTGGTGCGAGTTAAATGTGCAATAACCATGATTTGAGAGTTTTGAGTGGCCTCGCCCTCTTTCTTTGACTTCGCTAGAAGGTATTGAATTTTCTCCTGCTTTGGGCCGCTGTTAAGATCTTCGCTGATACTCTTTTCTGCTACATTGATGGTCTCCGCAGCTTTCTGATACTCTTTGACGTGTTTTCTCTCTGTGAATTTGATCTGATACTCTTTAATCTCTGTCTCTGGTCTCTTCCTGTCTTCAAATCGGTTTAAATTGGAAAAATCGGGCAATTTCAGGCCTTTTCGGTGCAAAACGGGCCAAGGAATCAAAAGATTCCCTAAAGATTCCCCAATATGGACTATTTCCCTAGTGATGCGCGGTTAGTGCTTTGCGCTAACCGCGCATCAAAAACTGCCTCCGTTTCTCATTCCAGAGCTCCGAAGCACGATTTTTCTTCTTGCGCGAATTTTCAGTTTTTTGGTTGCTGACGTCAGCATGACATCAGCAGTATGGCGGATGACGTCAGCATGCTTACGTCAGCAGTGGGGTCCTTTGGTACGGATGTGACGTCAGCATGATGACGTCATTAAGGTGACGTGACAGTACGGCGAGGTGACGTGGCAGGGTGATGTGGACCGGGCGCAAGCAGGGTGAGGTGACGTGGAGGCGACCTGGCAGGATGAGGTGGCGCTCCTGTTATGTGAGGGGAGGGCGGTTTTCCCTGTGCGTCGGACCGCCTTTGGTACGGAGGTGGTTTTTGTCAGGGGCGGCTCGATGCAATGGGAGGCCGCCACCTGTCCCGGTGTACGACGGTAAAACCGTCGGACATCGGGTGGTAACCTACCACCATAATCGGGCGCACGATGTGATCAAGGACCGTCGGATCTGGGGGAGGCGATCCGACGGTGGACGAAAAAGGGAGATGCACGGGGTTTAGCAAAGGCGCGCGCGCGTTAAAGACTTAATTTTTCACGGCGCGGTGGGTTTTTAACTTTAGAAAATGGATAAATGTGTTTGCGCGGTGAAAACTTATCAAACAAACATTAATATTTTTCACAGAAGAATGCGTGGGGAGGGTTATTTAGCATTTGGAAAGGGTTCCCTTAGTGTTTGGAAGGGGTCCATACACTTGGGAGTGGGAATTCTTGTCAAGGGAGGGTTCTTAATAAAGTGCAGGTGACTTAGTAATTCCCAGTGAAGTATTTATGGTTATATTTCAACCAGGGGGAGGGGATATTTACATAAGGGGATTATCTACATAGTTTTAGTATGGGTATAGGGAAAATATAGGGAGTTAAATAATAATGTCAGTAGTTAATATGGAGATGACAAGAAAGCACTAAGTTTCAGAAATATTAGGCTTGAAAAGGGGAGATAGAACCTTATAGAGAGAGTATGGATTTTCTTTGAGTGAAGCAGGTCTTCACCCAAGCTAATGACATGAAAATGATGAAACTAAGAGATATCAAGCAGATCTTGACCTCTTTTTGGGGAAATTAGTTAATTATTTGAGGGAGATGGAGAAAGGAAGTTGGTTATGCCTGTTCTTAGCTCTTTCACATAAAACTGCCTGGTGATTGTGTCCTGAGTAGAGATGACACCCTAAAAACATGGAACTAATCAGCAATCAAGATTCTGCAACCTCAAAACTACCTACCCAGCCTACTTACCTAACATTTTTCCTTCTTTTGGTTTGGGTGCACTTAGACTTGCAGACCCATCATTTCAATTTTTTCTTTTTTATACCTTCCTATCTACAAACTACCCTTTTTTCTTCCAAGGGCCCAAATTAAGCAGTTGGGCTCCTTTGATTCTCTACCTATCTAAGAATCTGCCAAGATCATGCTGTTTGGATAGATTTTCATCCTCTATATTGTAAAACAGGAAATTGAAACCTAGGGAGACCAAGATTAAGCTGTTTGGACCTGCCTTTAGCCGAAAATTGTACAAAACTGGAATAAGTTCTCAAAATTTGGAAAGCAGTTAGATGAACTCTTAGTAGTCTTCTTTGCTAGGTGACTGTTTAGCAAATATGGAGCATTGCAGCATGCAAAGTATGACATATTTGGTCTGTAAAAATGTCGATCATGAAATATGAGTAACCTGCTGCAGCAGGAGGCTAACAGTGGCTCCACTTGGGGATGGATTTTCCTTGTGAGAAGCCAAGAACAATAGGTCAAGTTTCCTTGTTTCTTCTGTTATGGTTGTGCTTTGAACTTGTTAGTGCGGACTGTTGGATTAATTTGAACTTTTGGATTGGGTACAAGTCTTTCCTTCACTTGTGTTGCTGTTAAGCTGCAAAGCACTGCCTGCTTTCTTCTGCGTGCTTTAGCATTATGGATTTTTACAAAAAATCAAAACACTGGTATATACAAATATTCTATGTACAGAATAAAACACTGCCTGCTCTTTTCAATCAAAAGGATCATTGTAGTGCTTTAGCATTCAACCATTGACATGGCCTTCTTCAGCTGTGCTACCATCTGGAGATTTGAGAAAATAGGTATTATTGCCTTGCACAGCGCTGATAATGTACGGACCTTTCCACAGAAAATCGAATTTTGCGTGTTTGCCCTTGTCTTCTCTTTGTGAATCCCATCTTAGAACTTTGCTTCCCACCCAGAAATCCTCTGGTTTGGCCTTCTTATCAAACATATTTTTGATTTTTTCTTGCAGTATTTGAGCTCTGTCGAAGACTTGTTCTCTGGTTTGCTGAAGATGAATGGTTTGATTAACTCTTCTCTGCATGTCATTCGGTTCAGCCTGAATTTCTTGCAACAATTTAATAGTAGGAATGCCCAGAGATGAAGGGAACTTGGCTTCCATGCGATATACAAGTTCATAAGGGCTCATCCCAATGGATTTCTTGGTGGAGAGTCTGTCTGCCCACAGAGTATTTGTGAGCTTCCTATGCCAGTTCTTTTTGTTTTCCTCCAGCAAGTTTCTTTATGATATTGATGAGGCTTTTGTTGGAAGATTCGGCCAAGCCATTACCTTGAGTGTAGTAAGCTGTGGAGTGGCCTAAGGTGATGTGGTATTTATGGAAAAAGTTAATCATTTTTTTGGATTTGAAAGCAGCAGCGTTGTTAGTGATAATTTTCTCAGGGTAGCCGAATCTAGAAAGGATATTGCTCTCAAGGAATTGGATAATGGTGGAGTCGTTGGCTTGCCTACATGGGATGGCTCAATCCACTTAGTGAAATAATCGGTGGCTATTAAAATCCACTTGTGTTGGCCTGAGGAAGAGGGATGAATTTCTCCAATGAAGTCAAGACCCCATTGTTGAAAAGGTTTCTCGGTTGAAATGGGCTTAAGGGTCAAGGGTAGTAGTTTTCCTTTCCCTTCAAAGATTTGGAATTTGTGGCATGAGACAACAAACTTCTTTACATCTACAAATAGAGAGGGCTGGTGAGGACAGGCCTTTGAGTTAGGGCAGTTTTTATACTCTCAAAATCCTGCTTGGTTTCAAGAGACCATTTTACCTTGGCATCCTTCTTCAACATGTTGCTCAGTAGCCTTATTAGCTCAGCTAAGTTTGGGATAAATCTCCTTAGGAAATTGATCTTTCCAAGGAATGCTTGCAGTTATTTTATGTTTCTTGGATAAGGGATTTGAAGGATAGCAGGAATTCCTTCCGGGTCAATTCTAATCCCATCTTTTGATATTATATGCCCTAGAAGCTTGCCTTCCTCAAGGGCAAACAGGCACTTCTTAGGATTTAAGGAAATGCCATATTTCCTGCATGTCATGAAAATTTGCATTAAGTGCTTAAGGTTCTCTTGGTCAGATTTGGAGAATGGGGTCAGGTCATCAAGGTAAACTACGAGGAAATCATGTATCTCCTTAGCAAATGCAATATCCATTGCCCTTTGAAAGGTAGCACCAGCATTTTTCAGCCCAAAAGGCATTTTAACGTACTTAAATGTTCCCCACGGTGTGGTAAAAGCTGTCTTGTCCTAGTCATACGGGTGAACAAGTATTTGATTAAATCCTGAAAATCCATCTAGTAACAAAATTCTAAAGGAACCCACTACTCTTTCCAAGATATGGTCCATTTTGGGCAACGGGTAGTGGTCTTTTAGGGAGACCTCGTTTAAATTTCTCAAGTCTACACACAGTCTTATCTCTCCTGGTTTTTTCCTAGTGGGAACTAAGTTAGACACCCATTTAGAGAATCTGATGGCTGCAATGATACCTGCTTCAAACATTCTCTTTATTTCTTTCTCAATAAGGGGAAGGAGCATGGGGTTGATTCTCCTGAGTTTCTGTTTGAACGGTTTTTGATTTGGTTTCAAGGGAATGGTATGTTGGATCACTGAGGTGTCATAGGACTTCAAGTCCTCATAACTCCAGGCAAATACATCTTGGAATTCTTTGAACAAATCCACATATTTCGGTTTTTGATCAGGGGGAAGATTTTTGGACAACTTAATCATTCTGGGATGCTCTGTTGTTCCTATGTTGTGTTCTTCTATAGTAGCATTCAAGGGTTTCATCTTTGGCTTTTTGGGCACATTGTTGTCAACAAACATGTCTTCCAATGGAGTAACGCCGGCAGGTAGAACATTACTCTTCAGATCAATAAACTCATCCTCCGCTTTGGCTGTTTCCTCCAGACAGATTTGTTTCAGCTGTTCTATGTTTGTATTGTTGAAAACAGTTGGGTTAAGGATTTGTTTAGCTGTTGCAGCTATTATAATCAAGTGATTTTCTTCTGCTAACTATTGTGAGTCGGTCATGGCATCCATGTCAATGTTTGTGTTTGAAAATTCATCCTCCAGAGTTAAGATACTGTTAATCTGGGCATCATTTTGAAATACCTGCCAATCCTTGACATTGTTAGGGACCGAAGGTCTGTGTTTTATTTCAGCGGTGAAATGGTGATTTGGTTCAAAGGGAAGCTTGCATGTGCTAGCAAAGGTTGCTAGACTATGGGCATGAATATTATGATCTCGTGGAATTTTGGCAAGCTTGAATTCACTGAAGGCATTGAGTAATTCGGTGGCAGTAGTTCTGTAAGCTCTCATTATGCTATCATTAGCGACAAAGTTGCCTTTTATTTGTTGTATAATCAAGTTAGAGTCACCTAGGATGGACACTTTAGTAGCTCCTAGGACTTTAAGCAACTTAAGGCCTAAGAGAAGAGCTTCATACTCTGCCATGTTGTTTGTACATCTGAAATTGAGTCTATAGGCATGGCCTTGTGCGTGATTATCATAAGTATTGTAAATCCATACTTCGGCCCCTGCTCCTAACTTGTTAACCGAACCATCAAACTCCAAATACCATGTGATTTCTTGTTTGAGGTTTGTATTGAGAGTTTCAGTTTTTTGGGGATCGGTCAGACTTACAATTTCTGTTTCGGGGTGTTCTTCTTGCTGTTTGTTGGTTTCCTTGGGTGTTGAGACAGTTTCATGGGTATTGGCAACTGATTCCTCCTTGATGTACGTTCCTTGCTCCAAAGATAACGGCTTATCATCAGTTGGAGGGCTGGTGTTATCATTAAATAAAATAAAAGATTCCATATCAGAATGGATTGAGTATATTGGAAAATTTTGGGGCTTTTCCTCATTGCTTACCACATACTTCATTAACGTTTCTCTATATAGTCTCTTTGGTTTCCCAAAGACAGATATAGTGGCATAAGAGGGGTCGAGTTGAAGGGACCCTTGCAATTTTGCTCCCCACGATCTGGATAGGAGCATGCCATACTTCGTGGGAATGTCAGCAACTACTACGTCCATTAAGATTGTCTTGTTGGGGAATTGGACTAGAGAGACACAAAGGTCTTTAATCAAGCCTAAACATTTGACTTGACTTGAGTCAAAGGAATACAGATCTTTGTACGGTCTTGTAACATCAAGGTTCAACCTTTCCATTACAGCTTTGGGCATAAGGTTATGTGAGGCACCTGAGTCAAACATAGCATTATGCAGTATTTTTTCATGTATGTGCAGACTGACATAAAAAGGTGGAACAGGTCCATATGTTGTTTTTCCGTTAACTTCTGGACCAAACAGCAACTCAGGGGTATCGTCTAAAACATTTACATCATCCCTTACCTCTGGTAACTAAAGTGACCTTTGAATTTGTTGCCTGTATACATCATGTTTGGCAAGTTCTAAGAGGGGAATGGATATCTTGAGTTTTCCAATATCTACTTCTAAACTGAATGGTTTTTCCAATGAGTTCTTGGCGTTGATAGTGGCAGATTTCTCTTTTTCATGCATACTCTCTATGTTTTCTTTTGGAGTGTCTATGTCATGATGTATGACAGTTTGTGGTATTTCTGTTTTGGGAAGATTTTTAGGAGTGCTATTCAGATCTTCTTTTGGGGATGAGGGAGGTAGAGGCCGATCAATAAGAGAGTGTGTTTCTGTTACATCCTCCACAGTTACCTGATGAGGGTTTGGGACAGAGCTGTCAGCTGGTTGATTGATGGTGATATTTCCTTTACTTTTGTTGAGCTGTTTGCTATCTTTTGTTCTGCTAGATGGGGGAACATCAATGGTCCTTTTTCTTAATTTGTATTGCTTGTGTACCTCGTACACAGCGGTATCATAGCCTTGTTTAAAATCGAAGGACTCTCCCGACTTGGTGTGAAATTGTTTTGCATCAGGGTATAGTCGGTCTTCTTCAGCACGAAAGATTTGCTGTTCATTTTCTGAATCTATCAAGTTCATATGAGTCCCATCTGTGGGCTCAGTGGATATAGATGCCTCCACATAGTTCTCTTGAAAAGGAGGCCTAATATCATGGTCGGGACTGGCCCTTCTAGCGCTTGTGTTTTGAGTTTTTCTGAAGTTCAGGTTCCTTATGGCATTGGGCTGTTGACCTTCCCATGAAGTTTTCCTCTCAACATTGTCTACTCTGTCTCCCAGCCTGTGGATGCTATTGATGATAGCATCTAGCTTCTGATCGAAGGCTGAGGGTTCTTCTTTGAACGTGGTTCTTCTCTCATTTCTAGCTCTGTTTCTTTTAGCAATTAGATTTGCTTCCACACTAACAGCAACATCTTGCATTTCTGCAAGGCTTTGAGGTGCTCTTTCCCTTAACTGATATGACATCTCAGCATCAAAGCCATCAGGGAATTTGTACAAAGTGAGATCAGGTGGAGGTCTTAAATTTTGTGGTATTGCACTGTAAACATTATTAAACCTTGCACAGTAATCCAAAACTGTTTCCTGAGGTCCTCTTTTGATAGTATCATACTCAGATAGTATGTGCAGGGGGTCTTTCTTTTTCTTCCATCTGTTAATAAATTCCTGGTATAAGGCTTCAGGGTTTAATATGGAATTGGGTGCAAGTGCCCTAAACCAGGTTCTGACATCACCGGTCAAACGTTGGACAAAGATCTTCATTCTTACACTATCATCATCAATTTCATAACTCTCAAAATAATCCTGCATTTTCTTTGTATGATGTATGGCGGTGCAGGAGGTAGTGCCATCAAAATAGGTGAATTTGACTGGTAGTCCTGACGCATAGCCCCGGGATTAGCAGGCAGCTGTAAGGGCGCATATCTAGCCATGATGATGGGGATAAGCGGAAAAGCTAGGGCAGCTGGGATAACAGGAACAACCGGGGTAGAAGGAGTAGTAGTGGTAGTAGGAGTATGGGATGGAGGTGTAGAAGAGCTGCTTGGAGAAGGGGGTGATGAACCAGGGGAACTTGGGTTTTACCAGAATAAAACTTTAACAGGGGTTGGAACACTGCTTGGCTGAACTGTTTCAGGATTCGCAGCAGTTGGGTCTTCTTTTTTCTTTTGTTTTCTAATGATCTTGGGAATTAAATTCGGATTTTCAAAAACAGCTGGGCTATTTGGATCAGGATTTGATCGTGTATTATGCGTTTTCTTCTTAGGAGCCAGCTTCTACTCTATTTTTTGGGTAATTTTTCTAAAAAACACAGGTTGACCGAAGCTTTCAAAGGTTGGTTTCTTCCTCTGTGGGGCTGCAGAGTGGTTTAGTGAGATTATCTGAGGAAGTCCCCAGTGGAGTCGCCATTATGTTATCACTCAGGTTGTCCCTAGGCTCTTGTAGGGATACGGCCGAGGTAACCACAAACCAATCTTTGGACTGCAGGTTCTAGCCCACCTGCAATCAGAGAGGGCTCTCTCTTAATGATTCAACTTTGTTGATGATTTTAGGCTAGCTTTTGACTCAGGGGTTTTTTGTTTGTGTTTGGATGGGAGGAAAATGCTTTCAGGCAGAGAGGCAATTCATGAAGTGATAAGTTTCAAACCGTTGGGCATGGAGTCATGGGTTAGGATTATCAGTGCGTTTTCTTGGTCATAAGAGAAATATGAAGTAGGATAGCTGCTCATAACACAATCTTCAAACTAAAAGGATGAATGATATGTAAGGAATGAGAGGCACCTAAGAATCTCTCAATCAGCTTAACCGAGGGAAGGATGATCTCTATCTAGGGGCAATGAAGAATCCCTGGATAACTGTCTAAGGTTCAGGCAAACATGAGCCATGTGGAATTCATATTTATGCCTAAACAGAGGAAAACATAAAGAAACAACAGAAATTGAGCATAGAGTGTATTTAAACAAATTATAAGCTAATCTTCTTTTCTGCTGTTTAGATGTTAACTTATGAATGGAAAACAGAGGTAAGAAGCACTTATTGAGTTATGCAACAACACGAGAATTCCATAATCACTCTTCAACCGGTAAACACAGAGAACAATCCAGTCTCCAAAGCTCATAAGCAGTTTTTGATTATAGAAACTTATCAGATATTACAGTGCGAGTCTCTCCTGGAGCAAAATCAGCTAAAGATAGTTTGCTAACCACTAACCAACCAACCAACCCTTAATACAGTATTCACGGCCATTTTTATAGTGAAAATATCTCAAACTATTTATTACAATTGACCTAAAACAGGTCTGCAAAAAGAGCTTTTTAAACCTAAAATTGTGCCAAAATTAAATGTAGGTAAATATCTATTAAACTGTGTCAGAGGTAGTTGGATCAAAAAGAGTGCAATGTGGCCCTTGGTGGCTCGATGCAGTACTGCTGGAGTAACTATGCTTTTGGATCTGCAGTTCTATTCTGGTGCGAGTTAAATGTGCAATAACCATGATTTGAGAGTTTTGAGTGGCCTCGCCCTCTTTTTTGACTTTGCTGGAAGGTATTTAATTGTCTCCTGCTTTGGGCCACTGTAAAGATCTTCGCTGATACGCTTTTCCGCTACATTGATGGTCTCCGCCGCTTACTGATACTCTTTGACGTGCTTTCTCTCTGTAAATTTTATCTGATACTCTTTAATCTCTGTCTTTGGTCTCTTCCCGTCTTCAAATCGGTTTAATTTGGCAAAATCGGGCAATTTCGGGCCTTTTCGGTGCAAAACAGGCCAAGGAATCAAAAGATTCCCTAAAGATTCCCCAATATGGCCTATTTCCCGTAGCGATGCGCGATTAGCGCTTTGCGCTAATCGCGCATCGAAAACTGCCTCTGTTTCTCATTCCGGAGCTCCGAAGCACGATTTTTCCTCTTGCGCGAATTTTTGGTTTTTTGGCTGCTGACGTCAGCATGACGTCAGCAGTACGGCGGATGACGTCGGCATGTTGATGTCAGCAGTGGGGGTCCTTTGGTGCGGATGTGGCGTTAGCATGCTAACGTCATCAAGGTGACGTGGCAGTACGGCGGGGTGACGTAGCAGGGATACGTGGCAAGGTGACGTGGGCCGGGTGCATGCTAGGTGAGGTGACGTGGAGGGGACGTGGCAGGATGAGGTGGCGCTCCTGTTACGTGAGGGGAGGGCAGTTTTCCCTATCCATCGGACCGCCTTTGGTACGGAGGTGGTTTTTATCAGGGGTGGCCGGATGCAATGGGAGGCCGCTACCTATCCCGGTGTACGACGGTAAAACCGTCGGATGTCGGGTGGTAACCTGCCACCATAATTGGGCACGCGATGTGATCAAGGACCGTCGGATTTGGGGGAGGCGATCCGATGGTGGACGGGAAAGGGAGATGCGCGGGGTTTAGCAAAGGCGCGCGCGCGTTAAAGGCTTAATTTTTCGCGGCGCGGTGGGTTTTTAACTTTAGAAAATGCGCAAATGTGTTTTGCGCGGTGGAAACTTATCAAACAAACATTAATAGTTTTCACAGAAGAATGCGCGGGGAGGGTTATTAGCATTTGGAAAGGGTTTCCTTAGTGTTTGGAAGGGGTCCAGACACTTGGGAGTGGGAATTTTTTGCAAAGGGAGGGTTCTTACTAAAGTCCAGGTGACTTAGTAATTCCCAGTGAAGTATTTATGGTTATATTTCAACCAGAGGGAGGGGATATTTACATAAGGGGATTATCTACATAGTTTTAGTATGGGGATAGGGAAAATATAGGGAGTTAAATAA
Source organism: Pinus taeda (assembly GCA_000404065.3). NCBI lineage: Eukaryota > Viridiplantae > Streptophyta > Pinopsida > Pinales > Pinaceae > Pinus > Pinus taeda. The sequence goes on along the minus strand of APFE031715585.1, from coordinate 28,019 downwards.
TAGTGTCAGTAGTTAACATGGAGATGACAAGAAAGTGCTAAGCTTCAGAGATCTTTAGGCTTCAGAGGGGAGATAGAACCTTATAGAGAAAGTATGGATCCTCTTTGAGTGAAGCAGATCTTCACCCAGGCTAATGACGTGAAAATGATGAAACTAAGAGATATCAAGCAGATCTTGACCTCTTTTTGGGGAAATTAGTTAATGATTTGGGGGAGATGGAGAGAGGGAATTTAGTTATGCCTGTTTTGAGCTCTTTCACATAAAACTGCCTGGTGATTGTGCCCTGAGTAGAGATGACACCTTGAAAACATGGAACTGATCAGAAATCAAGATTCTACAACCTCAAAACTACCTACCCAGCCTACTTACCTAACATTTTTTCTTCTTTTGGTTTGGGTGCACTTAGACTTGCAGACCCATCATTTCAATTTTTTCTTTTTATGCCTTCCTATCTACAAACTACCCTTTTTACTTCCAAGGGGCCCAGATTAAGCAGCTGGGCTCCTTTGATTCTCTACCTATCTAAGAATCTGCCAAGATTAAGCTGTTTGGACAGATTTTCATTCTCTATATTCTAAAACAGGAAATTGAAACCTAGGGAGACCAAGATTAAGCTGTTTGGACCTCCCTTTAGCTAAAAATTGTACAAAACTGGAATGACTTTTCAAAATTTGGAAAGCAGTTAGATGAACTCTGAGTAGCCTTCTTTGCTTGGTGACTGTTTAGCAAATATGCAACATTGCAGCATGCAAAGTATGACATATTTGGCCTGTAAAATGTCAATCATGAAATATGGGTAACCTGCTGCAGCAGGAGGCTAACACTACAAACAGCTTCCTTAAAATTAGGGAGGCTTGGCTCCCATAGCTCAAGATAACTATCAGTCATCCTCCACTTGCTCGTCTGCTTTCTAGTGCATGATTCAGCTGCTTGTACTCCGTGTTGAATGGAAGGGAATTCAAAGTGAGGAGTAATAATGAGGCGGATTCTCTCCTATAAGTCCTCTCCTCTATCTTCTTCGAGTTATTACTGCCATCTGACCATTGGATCCTTGACTTTGACCTCGAAATTCATTAATAATTTGCACTAAACACATGTTAGACCACATGGCATCATAACTAGCTCAACTCACTCTATAAGCATAAATATAATCAGAAAATCATACAATAAGCTAAGAGAATGGTTGATTTGACTAGGTTAGGAGGTAAAATGAGCCCATATAATTACCCATTTATGAGGCTAATCATCACCCCCTACTGAAGGTGTTGCTTATCCTCTGAGCAACTTAGTCAATCTCCTCATCTTTAATGGCCCTGGTGGCCTCCCTAGCATCCCAAGCTTCTGATGTGGTCTGCTCATGTTGACCATAAAACCCTGCCTTTCTTTCTATGTCCTTCCACTGCTCCTCCTCTTCTTCTTCTCTTCTGCTTTCCAGCATGCCTAATAGGAGTGAAGGACTCAGTTTGAGGCCAATCCAATTGACCTTCAGCCTTTGCATGGAGCGCTTGTACATTAGCACACTTTTCAATGCCTCCCTCAGCCTCATGGGGGAATGGTATCCCTTGATCTACAAACTGTGAGGTAAGGTGTTCCATCTCCTCATGCATGCATGCACACAGTCGTCCCCAAGTAGCCTCTGCATATCTTCAAAGTGTGCAATGGCTTGTCCCTGATTGTTTAGATACTTAGGGGCAATCTGAGGGTCATTGGCAAGTAGGTTGTGTGTGATGATGAGTGCCATAGGATCTGATGGCTCAGCTCTTATCATTAATGGCTCATTCTGCTCTTTTATCATCAATCTTTTTATTTCTGCTACCCTCAATTCTTCATGGTTCATCCATGAGGCCATGGCCATTAGTTGCAAGTCCCCTAGGTTGGCATTAGGGTCCCACACATTCATGTCTGTGAGGGCCATGTTACGTAGGTAGAACTCTGCCATCTTTGCTTTATCCTCCGAGCTGCTCTAGTCACACAGGTCCATGAACTACTTGTAGTCTTGGAAAGGCATTGTGCCTCTTTGTGCCAAGGTCTTTATTTGGAATTGAAGCCATTGGTCCTTTAGATAAATTCCATAAGATTTAGTTGGTGTTCTGCATTGTAATGCCTCCATGGATAAGTTGAACATGTATGCCAGCTGAGTCTCTTTCTCTTGCAGCTGCCTCCTTAGGATTTCATTCTCATTTTCCAAGTGGATTTTTGTGATGGCTTATCTGTCTCTAAGAGCACTCAATTATCTGCCCATTTCCCTGAGTTTGTTTTCCATATGGCCAACATCCTCAACCCCTTTGGATTTTGCTATATGCATCCACATATGTGTTCTCACTCTTTCTTTCTCTAATTCAAAAAACAGTGGAATTGCAAATTTCTGTGGGATTATTCTGCCTCCCTCAAGTAGATTGTAATAGGAGGCAAGACTAGGCTAGGGGTCATATTCTTGTAGCTCTTTTGCTTCCTCCTTCACCTCTGGCTTTCCTTCTATCCTTTCCTCAAGCTTTTGGGTCTCCTGTAGTTTAGACAATGTCTCCTGTAGGACTATCTCAGCCTCCTGTAGGTCTAGTTTTTGGTCCTATAGTACTACCTTTCCCTTCCATGTAGAAGATCTTGGAGTCCCCCTTTCATATGTGATAGGCATCTTGGAGGGAGACTCTTTCCCTTTGGCAAATGGTGAATCTTGAATGGTAATGGGAAGTTTTGAAGAGGGCTGAGGTTTGCCTATTTTAATCCTTGTGCTCTTCCTTGCCCTGAAATGCATGGAGGTCTATCTTTTCCTCTTCTGTTTTGGCTTAATTGGTGTATTGAGGGAAGTGAAGGCAGATGTTGCCTCTCTTTCCAAAGTCTCAGGGGATGCTTCCCCTTTCTCTGCCTCCTTTTCTCCTTCTTCTGCCTCTTTTTCTATCTCTTCAACTTTTCCCTCCTCTATTTCTTTTCCTTTCTTCTCACTTTCTTTCTTTGTTCTACCACTACTAGCTTCATCTTCTCCTTCTTATTGTTCTTCCTCCTCACTGCCAGTAGGACTGACATCATAGGTTAATTCTTTTATGTCATCTTCAGCTGTCATGTTTTAGAAAACTTCCCATGCTATAGGGAGTGTAAAGGTATGGAGGACTTCCTCCACTAGGAGTTTGATTAAGCCATGGTGAGCTAACTTCCCTGAATTTCCTGCTTGTACCTTGGTGCTGGAGTCAATGAGGGACTGAAGGAGATAATAAGGGATACTAAGCTTTTGAGGTGCAAGGGTATCCATGCCATACCTCAAGTCATGAAGGATTATGAAATGATAACCATAGACAATGTTGTGCCTCCCCTCACAAGAAATGTATTTGATTATTTGGTAGCTAACCTCATCCCAGGGATATGGTATACTAGCCCTTCTAATTCCATTTTTATCTTCCACAAGGGTTTCATTATTTTGGAAGAATTTCTTCTTGGTAGCCTAGTCAATGGGTTTTTCATTTTTACCCCAAGGCAACCCAAGAGGAAGGGTAGTGACCCTACTAATGAATTCTAGGGTTATTTCGATGGAGAGGCCTCTAATGGTTACAGTGGCATGTGTTCTTATGTGAGGGACCAGAGAGAGAGAGAGAAAATTTTTGGGCAATCTCCTCATCAAACCCTCAGAATTTCTCAAAAAGATTCATCTAGTTTGCTCTTGTGAATATGTCCACTACTTGGGGATGTGCATGGAGCCTAGTGGAGTTAGTGGGCTTCCTTCTCATAAACCCCCCTATCATACTACCTGTGCCTTTTTTTTTAAAACAAATATGGTGGTGGAAACAGAGAGTTTTTGAGAAAAATAAAAAAACAGAGGAGACTGTGTTTTTTTTTTTAATAAATAGAAATTTTTTTGTATGTATTTCCTGCCCTCCTAAAGATTGATTTCACCCTCAAATTGAAACCACTTATTTCATGTATTAACATTCAACAGGGGGCATGTATGAACCCTACCTCTTCAGACTAAATTTCGTGCCAAAAACAGTGTTTTCTCCCTTCAAAATGGCTCACTGACCCTCTTGTAGAAGCCCATTGTCCCTCCTATCGATTTCCTATAGGTGCTCCTGTAGATTTCCTATAGGTGCTCCTGTAGATTTCCTATAGGTGCTCCTGCAGAAAATGCCCAAAGCAAAGATAAGGAGGAAATCGATGGAGGATGGTGGTTACGAGGCTGTGGGGGCACAAGAAGGCTGATGTAGCTGATTTACGACGAGAAAATGAAGAAAAGGTGGTGAGAATGCTAGGGGAGGAGTGCTCATTACCCTTTATGGATATTTTTGGTTATGAGTGTTGAGCTGGCAAAGTGTACGTTGGCCATATTCGGACCGTTGGTCCCCACTTTCCTTGTCATCATGGCCCCTCCTCGTAATCATCCCTCCTTATTGCATCGGAGTTCACTGTTTCTCCACTACCTATCCTTGGCATCTTTTCTTGAGTTGACTATGCCCACATGTGGGTGACATCTCGGATGAGTGGAGTAACCTAGATGAAGGTGGTGAATTTAACTAGCCAACTTTCCCTCATTCAATCTCAACCATCTAGTTGTGTTCGTATGACTCCTAATTACACAAATGCAAATAGAGGAGTGATTTAGTTACTTTCCTGTGATTGGAGTGTATTGGATGTGAGATGTTGTGGCTCTCTCTGCTGCATGCCTTCATTCTTCTCCTTGCATGTTGTCTCTGCTAGTTAATGTGTGGTTGTGTATTTTTGCAGGGTCTTCTTTTTCTAGAGCTGGGCTACATGTGCCTTTCCATCCTTCAGATGTGCACTCTTCTGATGTTGGTGCTGGACTTCTATGGGATCAGCAGCTACAAGAATTCCTACAGGAGCTCCTGTAGTTGCTTCTCCCCTTGAAACTTCAACTTTTCCCTATGCTTGGAGCCTGAGAATAATTCCATAGGTGTCATGAATGATGGAGGGAAAATAGATAAGCTTCAAATATGGTTATTTGTGCCTTTTTCCTTTTTTTTTCAATATTGGAAAACTGTTTTTTTTGTGTTTTTCTTGGATAGGAAAAGAAATGATGCTTGGGGGTGTGATGCAGGCTTGGAAATGATAGAAAGGAGGCTTGAAGGTGGTAAGAGGGATGATAAGTTCCTCATGAAGCTTTCCTAGTCCCTCAAATTTCCTTCTACAGACATTTTTGGTTCTCTGTAATTCCTACAAGAGCCTCGTGTAGAAAACACATAGCCTCCTGTAGAAAACACGGTTTTGGAAAAAAAAAATACAGTGGGGTGAAAGAGATGCAAAACATGATGGAGGAAGGTGTGGAGAAGATGAGATGGGTGCTTGTGTGAATGTCAAGGTTCCCTTGGCACCTTCTTCTGCTTCCTGTGGTCCTCCTGCAAACCTGCAATGCAACAAAAATTTATTTTCTCCCCTTTTTGTTTTGAAAACAACTAGGGCACCTCAAAGAGGTTTTCACCTTAATTGCCTGCCCTGGGCACCCCCAAGGGAGCTTTTCTCCCAGGGATCTTATTCCTTCTTCCTCTTTTTTCATCACTGGGCCACCTCAGAAGAGGTTTTCAACCCAATGATGGGACTCAAGCGCCTCATGGAGGTTTTCACTTGAGTCCTTATTTTTTTTCTTTTCTTCAGTGAGTGGGTGAAGTGGAAGCTAAAACATGCTCCACTACCATCACTGTTTTATTCAAATCTTCAATGAACTCTTACTTGGAGAGGGATTTCTTGTGTACTTTCAACCGATGTCCATTGACAAGCATGGGGATGGCTTCATCATCAATGGTTCTGATCAGAACTAAACCATTGTCATTGTATTTCTTCACAGTGTAGGGTCCCAACCATCTTGTCCTCAGCTTTCCTTTGAAATCTTTGTATCTGGAATCAAAGAGTAGTGCGCAATCTCCCTCTTGGAATTGCTTCTCCTAGATATTTTTTTCATGCCATATCTTTCTCTGAATCTGAACTACCTCTATATGGAGAAGGGCTTGCAATTTGTCTTCATCCAATCCATTGAGCAAAAGTAAATTCTCCTTTTGTGCATGGCTGAGGTCTAGGTCCAGCTACGCTGCCATCCTTAGGGTACTGAATTCAAACTCTATTGACAACAAAGCCTTCTTCCCATAGACCAATTCATAGGATGTGAACCCAGTGGTGGTCTTCCATGTTGTGTTGTAGGCCCAAGTGGCCTCAACTAATCTGTCCGCCCAGTCTTTTTTGCTGCTGCTCATTACCTTGGTTAGGATCCCTTCCAAAGCTCTGTTAGTGACCTCCACTTGCCCATTGGCTTATGGATGGTGAGTGGTGTAGGCCTTTTTCTTGACCTTATGATGTGTGAGCCGGTCTTCAATCAGGCTTGAAGTGAACTGACTACCTTGGTCTGTGACCAACTCTTTCGGATACCCGAACTTGTAGAATATGTTTTCTCTCAAAAACTCAGCTACTTTGTCTTTTGTTGCTGCTTTGATTGCTTTTGTCTCTCCCCACTTTTTCAGGTAGTTGGTGCACACAATGATGTACTTCTTCTGATTTGAAGGGGGATTGATAGACCCCATAAAGTCCATGCCCCACTTCTCGAATGGCTCAAAGGTCACCTGAAGTTGCATGGGAATTTCAACCTTTGGAGTGGGTTTCCCCATCATCTGACACTGATCACACTGGCTCGTGTATCTCCTCAAATCCTGATGAAGAGTGGGCCAGTAGTAGCTTTCTTGCAATATCTTGAAGGCAGTTCTTTTTGCTGCAAAATGACCTCCACAAGGCCCGTCATGACAAGTCAGGAGGATGTCAAAGACTTCCTCTTCCCTGACACATCTCCTCAACATCTGATATGGGTCAAGTTTGAAGAGATTGCCTCCAATCCAGGTGATAGGGGCGCTTTTCCTTACTATCTTTCTTTTATCTTTTGAGGATAGGTGTGGTGGGAACTGTGCTGAAACCAGGTAGTTTTCTATATTAGCAAACTAGGGAGAGAGTACTAATATAGAAAAGAGGTGTTCATCTAGCATTTGGTCATCCACCATTCCTTCTTCACCTGTAGGAAAATTTGCTCTAAAAAAAAGTCAGCAACAACATTCTCTTTACTAGGCTTATCAATAATTGTCAAATCAAATTGCTACATTAAAAGCAACCATCTAATAATGTGAGCATTTACATCTAGTTTGTTCATTAAATATCTAATTGTAGCATGATCAGTGTGCACAAAGGTTTGATAACCTGTGATACAATGTCTGAATTTGTTTAAGAAATGCACGATAGCTAGGAGTTCCTTCTCATCACTGTATAGTTTAACTCTACCTTTAACAAGTTTTTGCTTATAAAGTATATGGCATAAGGTAACTTTTCATCAGTTTGTCGTAAGGCTGCTCCTATTGCTTTTTTCGAGGCATCTGTGTGAATGTGAAAGGGTAGGGCCCAGTTTGGGGCAGTCACGAGCTTGCTCTTCAAGGTATCTAGGGCTTCTTGACAGTTTTCTGACCATATGATCTCAACATCTTTACCTAAGAGGCTAAACAAAGGAGAGGCTATCTTGCTGAAGTCTTTAATGAATCTTCTATAATATTCGGCTAAGCCTAGGAAACTTCTGACATCTATCACCTTTTGAGGAGGTGGGACCCTTTGGATGATGGCAATTTTGTTGGGGACCACCTGCAATCTTTGTTGAGATATTGCATGACCTAGCACGATCCCTTCAGGCATAAAAAATTCACATTTTTCCGGACTAAGGGACAAGTTCATCTCAATACAATTATCTAGAACTTTTCCTAGGTTAGATAAAGCTTCCTGAAAGTTAGAGCCATAAGAAGTAAAATCATCCATGTATATTTCTACTGCATCATGAACTAGTTCAGAAAATATGCTCAATACCGCTCTTTGGAAAGTAGCTGGAGCATTGTACAAACCAAAAGGAAGGATCCGATATGCAAAGGTACCCCAAGGACAAGTGAAAGTGGTCTTATCTTGGTCTTCTAAGCTGATTTGAATCTGATTGTACCCGCTAAACCCATCTAGGAAAGAGAAAAACTTTTTCCCTGCCAGACCATCTAACACTTGATCTATGAAAGGTAATGGAAAGTGATCCTTTTTAGTGGCTTTGTTAAATTCCAGATAGTCAACATAGATTCTCCATTTACCATTTTTCTTTGGCACTAGCACCAAAGGAGAGACCCATTCACTGTCAGAAATGGGATAGATGAAACCTGCATCAAGAAATTTTTGCAGTTCTTCCTTGACAATATCTTTAAGTGCTAGGTTCATCCTCCTTTGAGGTTACCTTACTGGCTTGCAATCTTCCTTGATGTATATGTGATGAGTACATACTGAGGGGTGCACTCCCTTCATCTCCTTATAACTCCAAGAGAAGGCATCTAGATGTTTTCTCAGTAGGCTGCATAACTCCTTCTTGTGGGAAGGAGATAGGGATGGATTGATTTTTAGTGTTTTTTCTGGGCCGAACTCTATATTTTTGACACGGAGAGTAGGGTCAGCCACACAAAGATCAGTTGAGGGGTTGTTTCAAGTTTCTCTGACTATGTCTTCTAATGGTGATACACTAGGAGGTGGATTCCAAATCAAATTTTCAATCATATCATCCTCATCTTGCGGTTTTCCTCCCATGGTGATTTCCAATGCACAAAATGGTGCAAAATAAACTTCATCCTCATTCTCCTCCTCCAACCAAAGAGTTAGATCATGTTCTAGCAAGGGTTGTGCAGGAGGATATAGGGTCAACTGCTTGGACATATGCACATTCTTGACGGTCATGTTCCCAACTCGACAGCTGATGTAGACATCGGCTGTAGCCAACCAGGGTCTTCCGAGAATGAGAGGATACCCAGTGAGCTTTGCCTTTGGTTGGAGAACAAAGAAATCAATAGGGTACTCCCAAGAATCAACGGAGACCATCACATCTTCCACAATCCCCTCAGGGGTCACAGTGGAGCAGTCTTCCAGCTGCAGCACCATCGTAGTCTTCCTCGAGGAACCCTGGAGGTTAAGTTTAAGCATTGTGTCTTTCGTCATCACATTAATGGCAGCTCCCAGATCAATCAAGGTATGTGGGACCATTATGCCATTTATGTGGACATCAACTACTTGGCTTCTAGGATCCAGATATTTTGGACAGATTATCTGCCCCAACATCAGGTCAGACAGCTGTCCTATGACATTGATGGTTAGGGCATCTCTCTTGTGCCTTCCTAGATGCCTAAAGCACTTCTCTTTGATCAACCTATTGTAGATAGGTGCTTCTTTTATGGCTTGGAGAAGTGGTATCTTCACACACAAATGTTTCAAATATCCCAGGAGTTCAGTCTCTTCTAGGGTAGGCTGGAGTGTCATGGATAGTCTCTCAGGAAAGGATGGATATGCTTTAGGTTCGCTTTCCTCTTTATCTTCCTCAACCTCCCTGGGTGGAGGCTGGCTATCTGGGAGAACTTTCCCAAATCACAAGTTGATTTCTTGAATCTCCACAGCATAAGTTGGGCATGATGGTTCCCCACTATACACTTGATGAGCCTGTCTGTTGTTCAAGTTCAGATTTGGTTGGGCAGGCATTTGGGGTTGCCTTGGTGGAGCAGAAGGTAACGGTTGTGGTTGGGCAGGTGGTGGAGGCAAAAGAGCGGGAGGAGAGTTGTATTGGGGCCTCCACCCCTTATGAGATGCATTCCACTAAGGTTGCGGTTGAGCATAGGGTTGAAATGAATGAGTGGTTGGTTGGGCATGATATTAAGATGTGAAGGACCAAGGAGGAGGTGTGGACCAGGAAGGATGAGCAGGGGAGCCCCAAGAAGGTGTGGCTTGGCTGGGGTGGTAGTATGCCTGAGATGTCCCTTACATCCCCTACTAGTATGGTCTAGGTCCATGCGACCTCCCCTGGTTTATGTAATAGATCTGTTCGACGCCAAAAAGTGGTGAGTGCCAGTATTGCAACAAGAATGTTGCAACTCCTGGGCTGCCAACTTTACTTTTATCAACCTGATAGTTTGTAACAAACTTGGAAGCGTGAGTGTTGTATGCACAAGTACTAGTTCTTATAGCAGGTTGTCACTTGTTCAACCGATGTAAGATCACTAGGAGCCCAAACCAACTTCTATAGATCTAAGAAGAAGCTCTATGTGTGAATAAAGAAAGAAAGATTACTCTACAGAGGTTATTCTAATTGCAGAAAGGAAAAAGACTAGAATGTAAGGCAAGACCTAGTAAACCCTAATTAACAAGCTAATTCTACTTTTGCCAAAAACACTATGAAAACCATGAAAGCAATGCCATTACCTACTCAAGAAAGTAAACTTCATATAACCATGCTATTTCTGGAAGTAAATGAGAAAAAAACATATTTTTGGATTTTTATGTATTTTTATGTGAGTTTGACATGCATTTAATTTATTTTGTGTGAGTGTGGCAATGAACAGGTGGATGTAAACGGTGACTTTGGAACTTGGAAGGATGGAATATGGTGTGGATGGGTACTAGGAGGTCTTAGGTTGCCTTCTGGAGGCTTTTCCCACACTCAGCATTCAAAAGAAAGCCTACAGGAAAAACTATAGGAAGACACAGGGAAACTACAGGAGGAAAACAGGGAAACTACAAGAGGCCTACAGGAGGAGGCCGAGAGAAATTTCCACTATTCTGAGGGTGTGAGAGTGGGTGGAAAAGGTGGAAGAATGTTGGAGTGAGGTTGTTATGTACCTAGGGGGGTAATATGGGGTACCGAGGGAGGTACCCAAGGTAATAATGTAATAATGGGATGGGCCATAGTAATAAATAAGGTGGTTAACCCATGTCATGTAAGGGACCACAAGAAGTTAATAACAATGTAAGGGGCCCATGGTATTAGTTGTTGGTATGAGGAAACCATGGTAATGATGCATGGTATTGTATGTATGAGGCCTATATAGAGGCTAGAAACTCCACATGGAAGGATAGGAAGAGAAATAGTCTTGTATGAACAAGCATATGGCTTGTGGAGTATTCTCCTTCCTTAAGGAGTGAATGTATGGTGTTGCCCTACCTCAAGGGTTTGATCAATAAAGCATTTCTATCTTATTTCTTGGGTTTATTTGCATTATCTTATACTTTCTTATCAGATCTATAATATCTTGGATTAGATCTACAACAAGTGGTATCAGAGCTATATTTTGGATCAGATCTACAACAGAGGTGTTAGGGTGCCTAAGGTCTACCATGAACCACCAAGAGAGAAAACTATGATTGGGTTTGCTCAAGGAGAGAGGAAGAAGTTCTATGAAAAATGCAGGAAACTAAGGCAGAATTGAGCTGAGGCTTGGGAGACCTATAGGGCATGGATTAGATGGAGGGTGTGATTGCTGATAAACTAGCCTACTGTTGGAAGAGATCTATTGCAAAGGAACTGACAGTTAACCAAGAAGATCAAGCAAACAATGAAATGAGTGCATTTAGGAAAAAACAGAGTTTTGCATCAAAATGGTCTAAACTATGATCTATGAAAGGAAATGTTGAGAAATGTTGCAAGCAAGGAAAGCATGAAAGAGGACTATTGAAAATCAAGAAGTGAACATGACAAGGAAGATCTGAAGCAAAGCAAAACTAGAATATTAACCTATTAAAAAGCTGCAAACACTAGAAGTCTTATGACTGAGGAAAATTTGTGTTTTTCGGGCAGAAAGAGGGTCTTTGCCTCAAATCATGGTCCCAGAGGGAGAAAGAGAGGCCAAGGCACTATTACTAGCCTTTTGAATCTTTTCTAATCGTTGCTCAACCTACTTCAAAAAGCACAAATGGAAGCAAACTACTAAATCATCAAAAGAAACCTATTCTTAACCATGAAAGAAATACATCTAACAACAAATTAATCTACAAACTGAAGTAAAGCATTCGAATACAAGTAAAGAGGAGCTTGGATACTTATATTGGGCCCTAACCCAAGAGCTTCATCCCTTTGAGGTAACTCAGTGCTAGCTTGAAAAGGATTCCATCTTCATTATCAAAAAATAGCAAGTTTACATGAAACTGTCACAAAAATAATAAGCTTGAAATTTGAGAAGAGTTTACATAAGCAAAAATCTGACCCTAGTAAGGCCCTAGGCCCCTCTACTTATACATTTGAAGCTACCAACAGCTTCCTTAAAATCAGGGAGGCTTGTCTCCCAAAACTCGAGATAACTATCAGTCATCCTCCACTTGCTTGGCTACCTTCTAGTGCATGATTTGGATGCTTGTACTCCGAGCTGAATGAAGGGGAATTCGAAGTGAGGAGTAATAAATGAAGGGGATTCCCTCCTATAAATCCTCTCCTCTATCTTCTTTGAGTTATTGCTGCCATCTGACCATTGGATCCTTGACTTTGACCTCGAAATTCATCAATAATCTACATTAGACACATGTTAGACGACATGGCATCATAACTACCTCAACTCACTCTATAAGCATAAATATAATCATAAAATCATAAAATAAGCTAAGAGAATGGTTGATTTGACTAGGTTAGGAGGTAAAATGAGCCCATATAATTACCCATTTATGAGGCTCATCAATCGTGCCTATACACAAGCCTTGTCCATCAATGTGAGCTTGAATAACATCACTTGATTTCGCAAATGGTTATGTAGACCCCTCAAAAACTTGAGGAGTACATTTGGGTTCTTTGGGGAGATATCTAGCATTGTGGTAATCTTTTTTTAACTTTGTTGTGTACTTTTGTACGCTCTGCCCTGGCTTCTGCTTGAAGTAGTTCCATCGAATCCACTAGTCCTATACATACGCAATATGGTAAAATTATGACGTTATGAGGTTTTTGAATTCCTCCTACTTAGCCAGTATAGGATATCCCTCCAACGTCAAGGTCTTAGTGTGGTTTTCCCACCAATGTAGGGCATGACCTTCAAATTTTAGTCATGCAAATCAAATCTTTTATTCTTCCTCAATATGATGGAAATTGAAATACACTTCTAATTGTTGCAACCATTGATTTAACTTTAGAGTTCCAATCTCACCTTGGCGTGGTTTGACCTTTGCCTCCATTTTGAACAGGGACTGTAAATGATTCACGACTCTTAAACTGGGTTGATCTTTTTCGATTCCTTTCCTCAGCTAGGTCTCTATTACTTCCTAATCTACTAATATCCCCACTAATTTATCCTCTGGATTAGGACCCCATCTTCTCCAAATAACCCATGATAATTGCTCAGGGCCGACATGAGGAGATTTACATTACATTTTATATCCACGACATGTGCTTCCAGTAGTGAAAACCTCTCCTCTGGAGGATCATGAGGGTTATTCATAGATTCATCGACCATGAATAGGGTTTGGCGACCTTTGGCTTAGCCAATATAGATTCCCTACAAATCTCCACAACATACCCAAAGAATTAATTTGAAATGAATGTGATCCATAAAATATTTTGCATATTCCACTAGATATTTCATCACAACAAACATGATAAAACTATATTTAAAAATACAAAATCTACACTGTTAGGGTTTTATTCTATTTGGATTTCTAGATCTATAGACTATAGTTAATTGTGTATGCATGCAAATTAAAATTATGTAGGAAATGGAGAAAAATGAAATAAAAAATCACAAACCATGATTTGACACAAGATATTACTTGGGAAACCCTTTTAGGAGAAAACCCAGTTGGAAGGCGAGGTCACTCTTCTCTCTTTCTCTGAATATAAAATGGTTGTGAATACAAAGAAGTATGTGGTCAATGGGATACTACAATGAACAACTCCTATATATATGCTATATATCCTATCTCTCTCAACTATTTTTGTTCATCTATGGAACAAATGAACTCGAAAAGAATGGAACCCCTTTTCCTCCTAGTCTCAGTTATAACACAATTGACAACATACTGGTGGTAATGTTTGACTACCTCCACTATTAACCAAAGTTACAATATTGACATTTTTAGAGTAGTATTCATCATAATCACATGGTTATCCCATTTTCCATGAATAATGGGAGCTAATGTGGCATCCTCTTGAATTATGGTGGTGAAAAAAATGAATCTAAACTTCTGAGTGATATAAATTTTTAATATGGGCTCTAATTAAGGTGATTCTTGTGCCATTGCAAAGGTTTTTGTGTGTAGCATATGAAAAAAAGTTGTGGCCCTAAAGAAGCAAATTTTTAAGCCCAAAAAACATTGTTTGATTCCCCAAAATTCTCTTGAAAGGTTTCAAACCCTAATTTTCCAAACTAGGTCCCGCTAGTAAAAATGGTCATGTGATCTTATCCTTCCACTTTTTCCACTCTAAAAGCATCAATATGGATGAAAAATGATAAAATTATCCAATCCAGATCATTTTAGAATTAATTTATATTATATTTATTAAATTCTTTGATACTCTTCACTGGTTGTTCATCTTTATTTAACTCAGGTGGACTATTTTTGAACTATTGCTCTAATCTACATGTCAATATATCCTTCTCTATTTTTTAATTTTGGCATTGGAACACAAATTTTGCAACATAAATTTTGAAATTTATCATTGCATAATGCCAAATTCAAAACTCTACAGAATGTCCAATTCATTAATCCACTCAGTCTTCAGCTCTCTTCATATTTGCCCTTTTTCCCATAGAATTGTAGGCTTGAAACATAGTCTTATTTAGCGACACTTAATAAGAAATTTGAATCTAGTTCATTTTAATTTTGGCATGTATGCACAAATTCCCAAATCATTAGATAGTCATATGCACCATTTATTGTCAAATCGGGAACAATTGAAACCTTAACCTTTGCCTAGTGATCATTTCTTCATGAAATCTGGTATCTGAGCATTTTGAGTTTTTGAAAATGCTCATTTCCATTATCTCTCGGATCCCTAGATTTTTAGTATGTCCTGATATCTCGAAATAACCTAAGTCCTATTTTGGGCCCATTGTCCTGTCATCAACCATTTTTTGAAATGATTTTAACACAGGAAAACATTACAAAAATGACCCATGGACACAAATCTCAATTACTTGCCACATCATGCACTGATGTCAACAAGCCATGTGGCATCCTATGAATGGTTCCACTTGGCACCTAGAAATAAGCCACTTGGCCACCTAATGAAGCCAAAAATACTTACCACGTGTCATGTACAAACCTACCACATCATCAAATTAGCCATGTCATGGCTACCTGTGTGCCACATGTCACTTTATCATTGGACCACGTTATTTTTCTTCATCATCACCATTAGTTGTCTATCGCATGTATCTAGTACAGAAAAGGGTCCAAGTTCTATGTCATGCAAAAAAATTCTATGTTATTTGAAAATGCCCTAGGTATTAATTTCACATTTATTAACCATGATGGATTCATTTTCTGTTTAGCATGTTATGTCTCTCACTTTCCATTTAGTGCCATCGCTCCATTGTCATTCTCCTATACCTTCATTATATTAAACCTCCACAGCATGACATAGGTTTTTTTAATGGAAATTTTTCCATCTAGCACTTTTTTGTAACACACCATTTCCCATCACATTGAGTCTTCTCAAAGAAATGACTTAATCTTACACAACATGATGTGAAAACCTTGGTCTGTTGATAGAAATATGCATGTCTCTTGGATTTTGTCTATCGCGCCTTTCCCTTGTAACCTTTTCAACTTAAACCTTAGGTGGAATGATGACATGTCACATATGTTTATTTGTCCCTCCAAATGACAAGCTACGTCATCAATCATGCCACGTGTCACTCCAAAAAGGTCCACTTGGGCACCTAAAAATGTCAAATTTTCATGCCATGTGTCCCCTATCATACAATGTCATGTCAACATGTTGGTTGCGTCATTATGTTGCATTAGTGTCACTTGCAACAAACTACATAACTCACATCTTCCTCGTCAATTGGACCCTTTCTTGATCAATGATCCTAGTTAATTATGGTTCCCCCTATCTATTCCATGGTTAACTGGGGGCAGGGGGTCCATACGTTGTCACTTCTACAACCAACCCCCTCGCAACTCTGCTAGTGCACCAATGCTCAGGCCACCTAATGCTTAGATCCAAAAATCTATATTAATTGTGGATTCCCCCACCATATAACGGACGGATAATGGACGGGGGCATCCACAATTTGGCTCTATGTGGAACCATGCATGTTGTAACCTTGAAAAACTTTAAATTTAGATAACTCTTGATCCCTTAGGATTATTTCCAAGTTCCATATATTGTTGGAAAGGTCTATGAGAGGACTATCCAATTATGTTCTTTGCAAGAGAATTTGAATTGATCCAAACAAAATGCCTTCAAATATAGGAAATACATCTCATCGGTGACAATCATCAACCAAATATCCATGAACGTGTATTCACTTGTTCACTTGACATCAATGACTAGGTTTGACATCAATGAAAACACTTTTCTCAACAATCTTCCCATTTGGCATTGATGGAAACACAACCAAACATTATTGCCAAACATTATAGGAAATTGATGGAAACTCCATCACTAGGCCATATTGATCCTGCTACTCATTGCACATTCTCTAATTTTTTTTATTTTTCTCACTCTCTCCCTTTTCTTCTGAGAATCCAATTGCATCCTCTCCCCCTTAATATACTTGTATCAATAACCACAAGGCAATGCGTCATGTCACTATATGTCCATTCTCCCCCTTTGACATCAATAACAAAGAGTTTAGATACTACCCCTGCAACTAATATACCCTTGTGATTATGTTGTGCTAAGGTGAGATTCCTATGGGCATGTCTACTCCTTGTAAGTTTGATCATTGTTATTCATCTATCCCTACACTCATTTGGATAACTACCCTCTTTTCTTATGAATAATTCTAGTTAACAGAGGAGAGAAAAAGTACTCCCAACTTCTACCTTAAATACTCAAAAGTTTCTCATGCAAGGGGTTTAGTGAAGATGTCGACAACATGTTATTTTATTGGAATATACTCTAGCCTCACAACATAATTTTCAACCTATTCTCTAATAAAGGGGTAATTTATGGGAATATGTTTTGTTTTTTAATGTAGAACAAGATTCTTAGATTTGTTGATGGCACTTGTTTTGTCACAAATGATGATAATATGATCTACATAAGTTGTTTTCATATCATGTAAGATTTGATTCATCCACAAAATCTGATTGCAACTAGATATTTATACAATGTACTCTACCTCACCAATAGAAAGAGAGAGATATGTTTGCTTCTTGCTCAACCAAGCCACTAGGAACTCTCCAAAAAATAAAGCACCTCCACTTGTGATTTTCCTGTCATCTACATTTCTAGCCCAATCTGCATCAGTATATGTTGATAATGAGAATTTTTTACATTGTGGATACAATAATCCATAATCCATTGTAGCTATCAAATATCTGAATATTCTTTTGGATTCTAGGAGATGAATTTGTTTGGCGGTTGATTGATATCTAGAAACAACACAAACATCTTGCATAATGTCTGGTGTGTTAGTTATTAAATATAAGAGGTTGTCTATTATTGACATGTACATTTTATGATCTACCTTAGGTGACTCATCATCTTTCCTTAACTTACATCTAGTTACCATTAGAGTACTAACATATCACGAGGATTCACTGACAGAGCAATACCATATCATGTGTGTTCATATTGGGGCATAAAAAATGAGGAAAAAATGAAATAATATATTAAGAAAATAATAGGGGTAAAGGGTTTTTATATGTTGTATAGCAATATGTGTATTGTAAGGTATTGTTTATACAATACATTGGCCATGTGGAGGCAAAAAATGAGTGTGCTAGAGAAATAGAGGTTTAGGAGTATTATGGAAGTATCGATAGTAGGAGGGAGAAATAAAAGGCTATGGTAATATTAGGTCCATAGTAGCATAATATTCAAACCTATAGCCCTAGTATTGGCATGCAATTCATGGTAATGTTAAATTCTTAAAGTAAAAGTGTCATTCTCCTTTATCTTTAATTTTCATCATTTTACTTAAATTTTTAACATTACCATGAAATTACTTAGGATGTTTGAGAGTGGTTCCAACCTCATTATATTTCATATGGAGAGAGTAGAATTTTAGATCTCACTTAAATTCCAGTAGACTTATTAGTTTTTCAGGATTTTGGGATTGGGGGGATTGCAATGTTTCCATTAGATTTTGTCATGTACTAGGGTATGGAACTTGTATTTAATAAAGAGAACCAAGCCCTCTATGTACCTTGATGTTAGTAACATTGGTTGTCAAACTCCTCTATCATGACCCTACTAAAAATGTATCTGTCACTCAAACAAAATATTGAATGACATACTACATTTTTTCTATCTTATGTTAATGCTTAGAGGGTGATATTAATGGCAAAGATCCTAAGATAGGCATTGATTTTGATGATATGTAGGTATTTGTTGTAGCATGATTTTTTTGGATGATAGAGGCAATTCACAAACTATTTGTTGATGTATTTTTGGTTAAGAGATGGATTGCACTCGATTTTATTTTGGTTATGTGCACCCTTACATGCTATATAAATGAGAACTTGTAATTTGTGGGCCTGTGGTTGATGAAAATGATAACTACTAGATGAATGATGTTATATGGTTTAATCCGTGTTTTAATGTTTTTTTATCACAATTTCATCATTCTATAAGCTTTTTTTGACATATATGCATCAAAATATATAAAATCCACTCCCAAAATCGCTCCCAAACTAGGAGCTTTTGAAAATTTCACTCCTTGCTCCTGCTTCCACTCCCACTTCCTGCTTATACTCTTGCTTCCCGCTTCCACTCCTCCTAAGAAGCCTTTCTCTAGAACACATGCATCACATTACTAATACCTCTATGATCTATTTCTAATATCTGTGTTAATATTTTTTACTGGTTATTAAGCTAGTAATCCTCCCAATGTTGGGGCAGTACTAGAAGACAACATATATGGCACCTTCACCCTTTCTTTACATTATTGATGAATAGGTTGAATGAAAGTGAAGGAGACAGTGATACCAAATATTGCTTTGTAGAGGGCACATGTATGCCACGAATAGTGAAATAGATTATTGTTTGGAAGAGGGTGCATGCATGCTAAGGGCATGCATGTCACACCATAAATTAATTCTAGTTTAGATGTTGTTTCAAATTTATCAATTTCAGTTTTGGGTAGAGTTTTTCTATCATTAGATCTTTCCTTTTGTTATTTTTAGCATTCATAATCTATTCTTACTAAGAGGATGCATATCCTTAGTCAATTAGAATACTTATGCATGAGAAATTCCCATCTTAGGTAGAGGACACAAATCTCAAGGAAGGGATACATGATTTCCTAGTCCAGTTCATCTTTTGATGGAGACACACTTACTTGGCACTCTTACCATGCAACTAAGGTGCACTAGGTGATCAGGTTAGGGCTATGATTTGACAAAGTCCAACTAGATAGGATTTTTCATGTGTTCATATTCATTGTACTTTCTCTCCTCTTCATATTCTATAAGCCAAACGAAAGGTGTGCCATTGTGTTGGTTATCAAAGTTTTATTTTGAACTGTTGTAGTGTATCTTTTTTAGTGTTCAATAGAATATAGATGCAATTAAGAGTTCAAATATATGTATTTTCCATTCAATTTTTTCATAGTATGTACTTATAAATCAACCAAGTTATATCTACCTCTTTTTTATTGAAACTTTCAAGTTTTCAACTACCTAGAATTTAAGATATTCTTTTTAAGTGTAGAATATGCTTACCATTGTTAATTAATATAAAGGGATATAAATATAAAGGGGTATAAAAAATGTTAATGAAAAAATGGATACCTACAATATCTAGTGAAAGTAGGGGTATTGGTTTAGCATTGGTAGGGGGTTAAATAAAGTGATTTTTAGCAATATGTAGTCAAATTAAGGGTATTGTTTAGTATGCCATGAATGCACATGATATGTTAGAGGCTCATTGAGTGAAGCCTCTATGTAACAAATGAGCATTATTCCATTCCAAAATTCTTGAACACTTATTTTAGGTACTTGCCTTATGAGATGAATATTCCTTTTGCTAAATATATAATCTATAAACTAAGAAAGAATGAAAGCTCTCCAAGCATGGACATTTCAAATTTAGCTTGCATATCAGTTGCAAACTTTTCACTGACTAAATTTGCATTCTTACCAAAAAAATGTCGTCAACATAAACAACAACAATTAAAATATTTTATGTTTAGATTGGATATACGAGGTGTTGTTTATTGGTCCTCTTTTGAATCCACATTGCTAAAAATATTTGTCCAATTTGGAATATCATGCCCTAGGTTCATGTTTAATACCATATAATGTTTTTTTCTTAACCTGCATACAGCATTAGAATTTTCTGACAACTAAAAACCTTCAGATTGCTTAATGTAAACCTCTTCCTTAAGCTCACCACTCAAGAAAGTCAATTTCACATCCATCTAATATGTATGGAAAATTTTAAAAACATTATAATAGCGTCTAACCTAGATAAAGGAGCAAAAGTTTCATCAAAATATAAACTGTCATCTTAAGCATAACCTTTGCATACTAATATATACCTATTTCTCACCACTCGTCTATCCTCATTTAATTTATTCCTGAAGACCCATTTTGTGCCAATGATATTTTTGTTTGTTGGTCTTACAACCAATTCCCGAGTCTAATTTTTCTCAATTTCATCTAGTTCTTTATTCATATCCTTTATCCAATTTTCATCTTGGTTTTCTTGAGAGAAATATTTTGGATCAATCATAGAGAGCATAGCAACATATGTTTAATTTGGAGGATTTTTCACTCATCTTCTAGTTTGGACTCCTGCATCCAAATCACCTAAGATCTAATTAGAAGGATACTTCTTTTGAACATATCTTGAGGGATCTTTTGGTTGAGGAATTTCTACCTATTCATTGCCTTCTTCTTCAAGCTTCTCATCATCATCTTCATTGATGACCTATTCATTCAGATTGATATATGTTAGTTTCTTGTCTTTAAGAGTAATAGACTCATCCACTCTTACATCAATTATGTCAACTATTTTTCTTGAGATTTTATTATAACATATATAACCCTTTCTCTTATGTGAATACCCAAGAAATATACCTTCATCAGCTATTGCATCAAACTTATCGATATTCTCATCATTATTTTTAATGTGGAACTTATTTCCAAAGACTTTGAACTGCTTTATAGTTGTTGGTTTTCCATACCACGGTTCATAGGTGGTCTTGTCATTGTTTGGCCTGAAGTGATATTTATTTAAAATAACATTTTGTATATGAATAGCTTCAACCCAAAACATTTTTGGTGTATTTCTCTCTTCCATCATTTCTCTTTCCAATTTCTATACCGAACAATTGGCCCTTTCAACCATGTCATTCCGTTGTGGAGTATTAGTAATGGTGAATTTCATGTCATGCTCCTTATAGTAATCATAAAAATTATTAGAAGTAAACTCGCCACAATTGTCAGATCTTATACACTTTATTTTGTATTCAGTTTCATTTTTGGTCATAGTTTTAAATGTTTTAAAATTTTCAAATGCTTCTGACTTTTCTCTAAGGAATGAAACCCAAGTAACCATATTGTAATCATCAGTAATCAACATAAAACATATTTGATCACTTGAAGTATGAGTTGTTGCAGGACCACATTAGTCCATGCGGATGAGTTTTAAAGGCTTCGTGGATGAGTTTTCTTTTCTCTTAAAGGGAACTAGAATTTGTCTACCAATCTAACCTAACTTGCAAATTGTGTTATCTGATTTGGAAACTTTGGCAAGCCCCTTATTTATTCATTTTTACCCTACTTCATAAGATGGTCAAATTTGAAGTGTCCTAGTCTTTGGATGAAGGAACTCTATAACCAACTCTCATCATACTTTCCAAAACAATATTTCTCATTCTCTTCATTTAAAATGTATACATTTTTTCTATTATGGTATCTTTGGCCACAATATATTTTGTGCCTAATGTTTTTATTTCACAGTGTTTTAACTAGAAAAGAAAATCATAACTTTGATCACACGTTTGACTTACACTCAATAAGTTGTGCTACATTCCATCTACAAATATCACATTCTTAGCTTTTCCTTTTCCATTTACCAAGCTAAGTACACATTTTCCCATGATTTTACTTTGAGCATCATTTCCAAAAGTGATATATTTTTCTGTGTTCTTGTAAAATAAATAATTTATTCTCAACGCCTATCATATGTTTTGAACACCCACTATCTACATATCAATGATTGTTCTGATTTTGTGCATACAAAACAATTCCACATTCTTCACTTCTTTCTTCCTTTTTCTATTGTCATATCTTGGATTCTTTTTTGGATTGTTTGACCTCAGGAGTTAGTTTGATATTTCTAATGTTACACTTAGTTACCTTATGCCCATAATTATGATTTTTTTAGCATTTAATCACATTAAACATAGGAGAAAAATAAGTGTCGTCCTTGAGAACATTTCTTTTTAAATTAACAAATCTTCTATTTGGATGATAGGATTTGTTTCTCTAGTTTCTCATTTGCATTTCTAAGATATTCTCTAAAACTTGTAGCTTTATGTACATAATTTGTGCATGTAAATCAATAACCATGAAAGATATTTTCATACGTGGGAGCCATTTGTCTGCAAAATATTTGTTGGCTTCTTCTTTAAGGTGCAAAAGGTCATTGTTAATTTCTTGTTTTCAATTGTTCCTTCTTATTTTTATTTTCAATCATTTTAATCTTACTATCGTTATTTTTTCTTTGCTACTCCTACTATTTGTTAGCTTGTTCTTTATTTGCACCGTAGTATGGTCTCCTTATTGCTTCAACAAAGTTGATAGGTTTCTTGCCTTTAAGTTCTTTTGTGATTGACTCTCCTTCATAACCTAAACTAGCCTTGATATGAGGGTATCCTTGATCATTCAAAATTTCATCTAATTTACTAGTCCCTTAATATATTTATGATTTAGACTGAATTGTGCCTTAGTATTTTCCAACTCTTTTCTAAGGGAAACCACCTCCTCCTCATGTTTTTCACAGTCCTTGTTTTTTCCTTCTAATTGTTCAAGCAAAGCATCTTCAATTTTCTTTGCTTCCTCGATTTTTAGAAGAAGAGGTGCCAAATTTTCAGATTTGCCCTTTTCTTTTTCAAATTTCTCCAACGTCTCTTTTTGCATATTTTTTTTCCCTTAGTCTTTGAATTCCTTCTAAATCACTTATCAGCTCACCTTCCAATCTACTTCAGCCACTTCTTCATCAAACTCTAGATGTTCTTCTTTTGGAGTTTCTAAAGCCATGAGCATGAACTATTTTGTAGTTAATTTAGCTCTATCCTCATAAGATATTATTCATTTTCATATTTTGAGTAACTTTTATCATCTTGAGTATAGAAACTATTATTTTTTATATTCTTATCCTTTTTTGCTTTTCTATATTTATGCTTATGTTCATGTTCATTCTTGTTTTTTTTTTTACATTTATATTCATAATGACCTACTTTATCACAATTAAAACATTTGAAAGGAAAATTACCTTTGTCTTTTTCAAATCCTCTCTTCAACTTCCTAACAATTTTTTCCTCCTCTTCATCTAATTTGCAATTTGAGTCCTCTTTACCTTCTTTGGACTTTTTGTCATCATTGAAGGTTGCCTCCTTTTATATAGTTCTACTTTTGAAATCCTCATTTCATAAGCAGTCAATGTTCCTTGCAATTGATCCAACATTAAAGTATTGGGATCTGGCATTTCCTCAATAGTTGACATCTTGGCATTGAATCTTTCAAGGAGTTACCTCAACACTTTTTGAACTACAATTGATTCAGTCACTTTTTCATCAATTCCTCTTATTGTATTGACTATTATATCCACTCAAAAGAATAATTTAGTTGTTTCATCATCATCATGCATCTTTAGGGATTCAATCTGCATTTTGTAGCCTTGAAGTTTAACTTTATTTACTATACCATCTCCTTCATAGAAAATATTCATCTTGTCCCATATTTCCTTAGTAATAGTGTGTTGCATAACTTTGACCAATTCAAATTCAAGCAATCCAACAAGAAGTGCATTCATTTCCTTATCATTACAAGTGAATTCGAGCCTCTTTTCATGTTGATCATGACTGGTGGCTTTGCATAGTCATTTTACATTGTGTCCCAAACATCTATGCCAAGAGATTGTAAATAAATATTCATCCTTACCTTCTAGAATAAATAGTTTGCTCCAATAAAGATACAATCCTTGTTGGTATGACTTCCTTCCTAGTTAAACATTGTCCTTGATCTACCTTCTAGTTATTAAATTGTACCTGAAGGAACCCGCTCTAATACCAATTGTTAGAAACTAGGAAAATACTTAGAGGGGGGATGAATCGGCACTTTAACCATTTTAAAAAATCATTTATCAAAGTAAAAATACTTAGAAAGACAGTGTTAAATAACAATGCGTCAATCTCATAAAACCTAGACACAATATTTTAACATGGAAACCAAACTAGGAAAACCACAGAATGCAGTTTGAATCCCTAAAGATGCATGAGGATGAAGAAATAACTAAATTCTTTATTTGAGTGGATGAAGTAGTCAATACAATAAGAGGACTTAATGAAACAAGGGTTGATTCAGTTGTATTTCAAAAAGTGCTAATATTACTCCCTAAAAGATTCAATGCCAAGGTGTCAGCTATTGAGGAAATGACAGATCTCAACACTCTAACATTGGATCAATTGCATGGAACGTTAACTGCCTATGAAATGAGTATTTCAAAAGGTGTAACTCCATCAAAGGAGCTTTCAAAGATGACAAAAATTGCAAAGAATATCAAGAGTACTCAATTTTTGAATCAGTTGAAGAGAGGATCTAATAAATACAAAGGTATGTTGTCTTTCAAGTGTTTTAATTGTGGTAAAGTAGGTCATTATGCATCTAAATGTCCAAAAAATAAAAAAAATAAAACTTGAACATAAAGATATGTATAGAAAAGCACAAAAGGATAAGAATGTCAAAAAGAAGACTTTGTATACTCAATATCATAGTAATTCCACAAAAGATGAAGATGAACAATTCTCTGATGAGAACAAAGCTAAAAGAAGTACAAACGTGTTCATGCTCATGGATTTAGACAATCTGGAAGAAGAACGGGTAGATTTTGATGAAGAAATGGCTGAAATAGACTTCAAAGGTGAACCAATCAATGCTTTAGAAGAAATTCAAAAACTAAGGAAAAAGAATAAGGTGCAAAAAGAGATGCAAGCAAACTTTGAAAAAGAAAAAGGAAATTCTAAAAGCTCGGCACCTCTTCTTCTAAAAATCAAGGAAGCAAAAAAAATAGAAGATACTTTGTTGGAATAGTTGAAATAAAAAGGCAAGGAATGTGAAAAGCTCAAGGAGGAGGTTGCGTCCTATGGAAAAGAGTTAGAAAACACTAAGGCACTGCTAATTCTAAATTAGAAATTTGTCAAAAAGACTAGTAAATTGGATGAAAATATGAATGTTCAATGATCTCCTCATAACAAAATTGGTTCAGTCTATGAAAAAGAGTTAAGCTCAAAAGCACTTAAAAGCACGGAACTCGTCAATTTTGCTGAAGCAATCAAGGGACCAAACTGTGGTTCAAATAAAAAACATGCTCACAAACAACTCCCACAACGGGAGTAGCAAAGTATAAAAAGGAGAATAACAATATTGAAATGATTGAAAATAAAAATCAACATCAATAATTAATGGCAAGAAACAACTACATAATTCAACAAAGAATTGTTGTGCCTCCAAGAAGACAATGAAAAATCAGCAAGCAAATAGGCAAATTGCTCCCAGTATGATAATATTTTTATGGATATTTTTTTTGTATGTGCAAGTCATGGACATAAAAATGCACGTTGTAGAACATATCTTAAAAATGAAAAAAATGACAAAAAATAAAATTAGCCAAATAGGAAATTTGCCAATTTAAAATGAAATGTTGTCGGGACAGCAATTCGTTTTCCCCTTAACATAGTTGTTAATTAAGATTTGGAGTTGAACAATGGAGTGCAACACTAGGGTTGCTTTGTTCCGCTTCTCTAAGTTCAGTATCGTCGCCGCGCTTTGAGCTTCTCCAAATGCATCTACCGTATTTCATCATGGTATTCTTGTGGTTTTACTACTCTGTTGCGAGATACATGGACGAGTATGGTCATGTTCGATGGAAATTAAGTTGCTTCCCCAATGCACGGACCCAATGGCTGGTGGAATGAGATGGCCCGGCTCTTTGGACGTCCCCATCATTGCAGCCTCATCATGGTCTACGATTTGTTACAATTTTTCCTCCAGGTTTCCCGTAGCATGCATTTTTGGAAGTCTATCTCTGTCGGTTTGGATGACGGACATTTGAATGCCAGCTATTGTGGATTTTACTTCCTATACCGTGGAGTTTTTCTTTCTTTATAGATTTCTTTCATGTGGTTTCTCAGTGTTTATTGTCCATAAGTTTGCACGGCATTCATTTTTGCTGGGGATGGGGAAGGGTACACCATGTGCTCTTCTCTCAGCATCTCCACCCCCTTGGGTTCATACTGAGTAGGACAAGGAAGAAAAATGCCATATTTTTATCAAGAATATGGGGGAGAACTTTTTGTCTTATGGGAAAAAGATACAGATTTGGTTTTATCCCTCAAAAACATCATTGAATAGAAGTGGGGGCATACCAATAAAATTCCAATGCGGAAGGGAAGGTCCTTCTTGACTTCTCCTTGCTCAAAGAAACTAGTATGACTAGAAACTCAACGATAACATTGAACTCTAGACTATGTGGAGGTTATCTGAGTCTCAAAACATCAAATGGAACAGTTGTCTCTTTAAAAGAAGAATTTCAAGAGAAGGTTTATGGACTTGCACATTTGAACCAAATATTCGAGGTCCTTATATTGTTGACCAAATGGAACATACCCTAGTCTTGGAGGTCAACAATGCAGATGTTTCCTCTTTTTTTTCTACCCCAAAAAAAAAGGCAATCATTTGTAGATTCAATGGCTTATGGCAAAAACCTAAAGAATTAACCCAATGGATTTTTTTCATCATGGACACCAAATTGTAACAGATACATGTGCTCCAAAGGATTTTTCATAGTCCAATTTGATACTCAAAAAGACCTAGATTTTGTCCTACATGAAGGGCCAAGGTTTTGGGGAAATGCAAGATTATTCATCACTTCATGGTTTCTGAAGTTTGATGCCACTACCATGTTAGTTACTACCATGTTGATTTGGGTGACACTTCCAAACCTTCCCCTTCTCTTCTGGCACCATAAAGTTCTTGAAGGCATACAAAATATGTTGGGAAAATTCAGAAAAAGGGATATGGAAAGAACATAAAAAGGTCTCTTCACCTTTGCCAAAATATGTGTGGAAATAGATCAGAA
The DNA here is from genome assembly GCA_000404065.3 of Pinus taeda. NCBI lineage: Eukaryota > Viridiplantae > Streptophyta > Pinopsida > Pinales > Pinaceae > Pinus > Pinus taeda. The sequence goes on along the minus strand of APFE031715585.1, from coordinate 754 downwards.
CAAAGAACTTCTAGATCACATAACTCTAAAGCACAATAACCACTATGAAAATATGAAATTCAATTGTCATGAATGCTTTCAAATAGGTCATATGTAGAGTACTTTCTAGCAGGCTAAATAAACTCCAAGAAATAAAAATAGGCAACCCAATCGTCCAAAAAGATAGAAATTTTCGAACCCTCCCCTTACATATGACAAGAAGAAGAAAACAAAGAGAATACTCAAACCCAATTTGATGCAGAGAATAAGTCTCATTCTAGATATCAACAGGAAGAGGATTCTCCACCACAAAGAGAATTAGTAATTCAGATTCAGCGATTTTCATTCCCTATAGGTATGCAAATTTTGGATGGGACTAGGGGCACAAAAGGAGCCCATGTTTTCGAGAATTTTGATTATGATAAAGAAACTCCCTAAGTGGATGTAGACAATGCATTGGCAATGGTTCCTATTGAACCAACTTCATATAGTTGGAACAAGGTGCATAAAAAGAAAGGAAAAAATATTGTGTAATAAGAAAGTGTTATTTAAGCTATGGCCTCTCCTAATGTATGTACATCATTTTAGTTAATATTTGTCTTAATTTTTAACAATATACCGAAAAGTGTTAAATCAAAAAAAATGTTTGTACAAAATTTAATTTCACTTTTCCTCAAAATAAATAAAATGGGTAGAAAAATAAATAAAAAAATATATTTATAAAAAAATTAAATAAATAATAAATTTAATAAGAAAAAGCTAAAAGTAAAATATA